>JAXIVJ010003670.1:0-91401 GCA_036785665.1 Chirona hameri | reverse complement strand
GTACCTGAGCGACGGCACCTCGCTCGGCTCCGAACTGGAGTACTCGTGCAGCAGGACGTACCAGCTGGTCGGCGAGCGGATCCGGGTGTGTCTGGAGGACGGCACCTGGTCAGGGGAGCAGCCCGCCTGCGAACAGATCCGCTGCGACCAGCCCGAGAGGCCGCGGTGAGAGTGGGGGGATGGCGGGAGAGAGTCGGGAGATGGCGGGAGAGAGTGAGAAGGCCTGCCCTGACCTTCTCTGTCATGCGATTTGTGCATCTATCACTCAGCGTTTTTATATTATTGTTCGTCGTCTTAGAGGAGAATCGATAGTCTAACCAAACACGGTTGAGATCATGTGGTTTGTGATTGTATCCGATTCAGCAACATAAGCTAAACAATCATTAAAATTGTTGAATTATTGGAAATTATTGAAATGTATTGCGTTATTGAAAATGATTTAAACAAATTATACAAATATTTATTAGCATGTCACGTTTCGCCTGACAGCACTCGTTCCAACGGTTACCGAGAATGACGGCAGACGACAGAAGGCGAAGCAGATCCTGCTAAACCTGCCGTTCAGGGAGACGTTCAGAGTGAGCGCCAAGGTCACATACACGTGCAAACCAGGGTATAAGGTGAGTGTGCGAAGACCTTGCTATGGAAGCAGGTAGATAAGGTCTCGTACAGTGCGCTATTATCATTAAATGTCAATTAACAATTGATTTATGTCGATTGGTGACTATTGAAATCCCACCATTCAGTGTTTTCCCAGGGATTTGGTGAATACAGATATTTTGTAAAATAATAAGGCTTCTTAGTACGATAGCAAACAATCTGGAAAGTTTTTTTCATGAGTTTCTTCTCTTCCTGCATCGGCGTTCGCAGCTCCCAATGCTAGCAGCCCGCCCTATGCGATGTGGCCTTCGCCCTGTACCGGGTATTCTCCGTGCTGTGCCACGTTCCCTGTGCCGTGTGCCCTGCCTGCCGTCACCTGTTTCTCTCTGTGGCCGCCAGGTGGTGGGCGATGTGGAGCGCAGGTGTCGTAACACGGGCGGCTGGTCGGGCCTGCCGCCCTCGTGCGAGTACGTCGACTGCGGACCGCCGCCGCAGCTGCCGACCGGCTCGGTCAGTCTGCCCTCCGCGCCACCTACTACGGCGCGGTGGCCGAGTACTCGTGTCCCGACCGGTACCAGCTGCTCGGCAAGAGCAGGATGATCTGCGAGGGAGAGGGTGCCTGGAGCGGGCAGCTGCCGGTTTGTAAAGGTAGGGAGGGCTGGGTGGGAGGGGTGGGGGTGTGTCGAGAGACAGGAAGGCGGGCACGGGTGGGGATGTCGAGAGACGGGAAGGGCGGACACGGGGGATGTCGAGAGACAGGAAGGGCGGACATAGGGGGGGGGGGAGTCGAGAGACAGGAAGGGAGGACACAGGGGGGATGTCGAGAGACAGGAAGGACGGACACAGGGGGGGGGGGTCGAGAGACAGGAAGAGCGGACACCGGGGGAGGGGGGGGGGGGGTGTCGAGAGACAGGAATGGCGGACACAGGGGGGGGGATACGAGAGACGGGGAGGGCGGACACAGGGGGGGGGGGGGATGTCGAGCGACAGGAAGGGCGGACACAGGGGGGATGTCGAGAGACGGGAAGGGCGGACACAGGGGGGATGTCGAGAGACGGGAAGGGAGGACACAGGGGGGGATGTCGAGAGACGGGGAGGGCGGACCCAGGGGGGGGGGGGGGGTGATGTCGAGAGACGGGAAGGGCGGACACAGGGGAATGTCGAGAGACAGGAAGAGCGGACACAGGGGGGGGGGGGATGTCGAGAGACGGGAAGGGCGGACACAGGGGGAGGGGGGGGGGGGGGTCGAGAGACAGGAATGACGGACACAGGGGGATGTCGAGCAACAGGAAGGGCGGACATAGGGGGATGTCGAGAGACAGGAAGGGGGGGCACAGGGGAATGTCGAGAGACAGGAAGGGCGGACACAGGGGGATGTCGAGAGACATGAAGGGCGGACACAGGGGGATGTCGAGAGACAGGAAGGGCAGACACAGGGGGGATGTCGAGAGACGGGAAGGGCGGGCACAGGGGGCGGGGGGGTCGAGAGACAGGAATGGCAGGCACAGGGGGATGTTGAGCGACAGGAAGGGCGGACATAGGGGGGATGTCGAGAGACAGGAAGGGCGGACACAGGCGGATGTCTAGAGACAGGAAGGGCGGACACGGGGGATGTCGAGAGACATGAAGGGCGGACACAGGGGCATGTCGAGAGACAGGAAGGGCGGACACAGGGGGATGTCGAGAGACGGGAAGGGTGGAGACAGGGGGAGGGGGGATGTCGAGACAGGAAGGGCGGACACATGGGGATGTCGAGAGACGGGAAGGGCGGGCACAGGGGGGATGTCGAGAGACAGAAGGGCGGACACAGGGGTGGGGGTGTCAAGAGACGGGAAGGGCGGACACAGGGGGATGTCGAGAGACGGGAAGGGCGGACACAGGGGGGATGTTGAGAGACGGGGAGGTCGGACACAGGGGGGGGGGATTTCGAGAGATAGGAAGGGCGGACACAGGGGGATGTCGAGAGACGGGAAGGGCGGACACAGGGGGATGTCGAGAGACGGGAGGGCGGACACAGGGGGGATGTCGAGAGACAGGAAGGGCGGACACAGGGGATGTCGACATACAGGAAGGGCGGACACAGGGGGGATGCCGAGAGACAGGAAGGGCGGACACAGGGGGGATGTCGAGAGACGGGAAGGGCGGGCACAGGGGGGATGCCGAGAAACAGGAAGGGTGGACACAGGGGTGGGGTGTCAAGAGATGGGAAGGGCGGACACAGGGGGATGTCGAGAGACGGGAAGGGCGGACACAGGGGGGGATGTCGAGAGACGGGGAGGTCGGACACAGGGGGATTTCGAGAGACAGGAAGAGCGGACACAGGGGGATGTCGAGAGACAGTAAGGGCGGACACATGGGGGATGTCGAGCGACAGGAAGGGCGGGCACAGGGGGGATGTCGAGAGACAGGAAGGGCGGACACAGGGGGATGTCGAGAGACATGAAGGGCGGACACAGGGGGTGTCGAGAGACAGGAAGGGCGGACACAGGGGGATGTCGATAGACGGGAAGTGCGGACACAGGGGGAGGGGGGATGTCGAGAGACAGGAAGGGCGGACACAGGGGTGGGGGTGTCAAGAGACGGGAAGGGCGGACATAGGGGGGGGGTCCAGAGACAGGAAGGGCGGACACGGGGGGATGTCGAAAGACAGGAAGGGCGGACACAGGGTGGGGGATGTCGAGAGACGGGAAGGGCAGGCACAGGGGGGGGGGGGGGGGAGATGTCGAGAGACGATTAATGCACTCATTCTCAAATAACGATTGGTGGTTTACTTGTGCTCACTGCTCATCTTTCAAGTGTATAAATAGAAGAAACAGCGGATGCAGAACGTTTCATTGTATCCACACATATCAACTAGGCAAGACAACGTTCATACTTTTAGTAGGGTTTCGAGATTTATCAGGCGTAATATTGACCGTCTGACTAGCTGGGTGATATTCCGGTGTTTCTGTGATGATGTAAAGGCGTGACATTCTCTTCCCACAGAGGTGGACTGCGGCACGCCGGAGCGTCCTGTGGAGACCCTCTCTGTGTCGACCTCAGGTCAGCAGGTGGGGGACACCGCCACCTACAGCTGCATCCCGGGTCACCGTCTGGTGGGGGTCGGCACCCGCACCTGCCGGGCCATCGGCGAGTGGAGCGGCGCACCGCCACGCTGTCAGGGTGAGTCGGAGAGGAAGTATTTCCCTCTGGAACGGACAGGGTGACATCTGCAGCAATAAGAAATTAGATCAGATTGTGTAGCATTGCTATTGAACATGTCGCCGGCATATTTGATTAGATTTTCCGTTTTTCACAGGCGCCGTTTAATTTATCCAACCTTCTTCAACGCTCTTAAAACTCAAAGCATTTATCCTCGTTGAACTACTGAGTCTCGGCGTGACTCTGCCCCATTGACACCTTGTTACCTCCGCTGCAGTGGTGGACTGCGCCCCGGTGCCGACGCTGGCTGACGGGCGCGTCTACAGCGTCAACACGACCACCGTGTACGACACTCTGGTCGAGCACCACTGCTTCCCGACCCACCGACGCAGGGGGCCGTTCCGGAGGCGGTGTACCAAGGACGGCACCTGGTCGGGCATGCCGACCGTCTGCGCCCGTGAGTAGCGTCACACAGCCCTCGCCGGGGTCGGTGACCTTTAGGAGGGGGGGGGGGGGGACACAGTAGGTGACACTGGTGTTGTGGAGGAGTCAGCCCTCGCCGGGGTCGGTGACCTGTAGGAGGGGGGGGGGGGGGCACAGTAGGTGACACTGGTGTTGTGGAGGAGTCAGCCCTCGCCGGGGTCGGTGACCTGTAGGAGGGGGGGGGGGGAGAACAGTAGGTGACACTGGTGTTGTGGAGGAGTCAGCCCTCGCCGGGGTCGGTGACCTGTAGGAGGGGGGGGGGGGGGGGGGGGGAGCACAGTAGATGACACTGGTGTTGTGGAGGAGTCAGCCCTCGCCGGGGTCGGTGACCTCTAGGAGGGGGGAGGGGGTGGGGGGGCACAGTAGGTGACACTGGTGTTGTGGAGGAGTCAGCCCTCGCCGGGGTCGGTGACCTGTAGGAGGGGGGGGGGGGGCACAGTAGGTGACACTGGTGTTGTGGAGGAGTCAGCCCTCGCCGGGGTCGGTGACCTGTAGGAGGGGGGGGGGGGGCACAGTAGGTGGCACTGGTGTTGTGGAGGAGTCAGCCCTCGCCGGGGTCGGTGACCTGCAGGAGGGGGGGGGGGGGGGGGGGCACAGTAGGTGACACTGGTGTTGTGGAGGAGTCAGCCCTCGCCGGGGTCGGTGACCTGTTGGAGGAGGGGGGGGGGCACAGTAGGTGACACTGGTGTTGTGGAGGAGTCAGCCCTCGCCGGGGTCGGTGACCTGTAGGAGGGGGGGGGGGAGCACAGTAGGTGACACTGGTGTTGTGTAGGAGTCAGCCCTCGCCGGGGTCGGTGACCTGTTGGAGGAGGGGGGGGGGGGGGCACAGTAGGTGACACTGGTGTTGTGGAGGAGTCAGCCCTCGCCGGGTCGGTGACCTGTAGGAGGGGGGGGGGGAGCACAGTAGGTGACACTGGTGTTGTGGAGGAGTCAGCCCTCGCCGGGGTCGGTGACCTGTTGGAGGAGGGGGGGGCACAGTAGGTGACACTGGTGTTGTGGAGGAGTCAGCCCTCGCCGGGGTCGGTGACCTGTAGGAGGGGGGGGCACAGTAGGTGACACTGGTGTTGTGGAGGAGTCAGCCCTCGCCGGGGTCGGTGACCTGTTGGAGGAGGGGGGGGGGGGCACAGTAGGTGACACTGGTGTTGTAGAGGAGTCAGCCCTCGCCGGGGTCGGTGACCTGTAGGAGGGGGGGGGGGGAGCACAGTAGGTGACACTGGTGTTGTGGAGGAGTCAGCCCTCGCCGGGGTCGGTGACCTGTTGGAGGAGGGGGGGCACAGTAGGTGACACTGGTGTTGTGGAGGAGTCAGCCCTCGCCGGGGTCGGTGACCTGTAGGAGGGGGGGGGGGCACAGTAGGTGGCACTGGTGTTGTGGAGGAGTCAGCCCTCGCCGGGGTCGGTGACCTGTGGAGAGGGGGGGGCACAGTAGGTGACACTGGTGTTGTGGAGGAGTCAGCCCTCGCCGGGGTCGGTGACCTGTGGAGGGGGGGGGGGGACAGTAGGTGACACTGGTGTTGTGGAGGAGTCAGCCCTCGCCGGGGTCGGTGACCTGTGGAGGGGGGGACAGTAGGTGACACTGGTGTTGTGGAGGAGTCAGCCCTCGCCGGGGTCGGTGACCTGTAGGAGGGGGGTGACACAGTAGGTGACACTGGTGTTGTGGAGGAGTCAGCCCTCGCCGGGGTCGGTGACCTGTGGAGGGGGGGGGGGGGCACAGTAGGTGACACTGGTGTTGTGGAGGAGTCAGCCCTCGCCGGGGTCGGTGACCTGTAGGAGGGGGGGACACAGTAGGTGACACTGGTGTTGTGGAGGAGTCAGCCCTCGCCGGGGTCGGTGACCTGTGGAGGGGGCGGGGACAGTAGGTGAAATTGGTGTTGTGGAGGAGTCAGCCCTCGCCGGGGTCGGTGACCTGTGGAGGGGGGGGGGGGCAGTAGGTGACACTGGTGTTGTGGAGGAGTCAGCCCTCGCCGGGGTCGGTGACCTGTTGGAGGGGGGACAGTAGGTGACATTGGTGTTGTGGAGGAGTCAGCCCTCGCCGGGGTCGGTGACCTGTGGAGGGGGGGGGGGGCACAGTAGGTGACACTGGTGTTGTGGAGGAGTCAGCCCTCGCCGGGGTCGGTGACCTGTGGAGGGGGGGGGCAGTAGGTGACACTGGTGTTGTGGAGGAGTCAGCCCTCGCCGGGGTCGGGGACCTGTGGAGGGGGGGGGGGGGGGCACAGTAGGTGACACTGGTGTTGTGGAGGAGTCAGCCCTCGCCGGGGTCGGTGACCTGTGGAGGGGGGGGGGACAGTAGGTGACACTGGTGTTGTGGAGGAGTCAGCCCTCGCCGGGGTCGGTGACCTGTGGAAGAGGGGGGGGACAGTAGGTGACACTGGTGTTGTGGAGGAGTCAGTCCTCGCCGGGGTCGGTGACCTGTGGAGGGGGGGAGACAGTAGGTGACACTGGTGTTGTGGAGGAGTCAGCCCTCGCCGGGGTCGGTGACCTGTGGAGGGGGGGGGACAGTAGGTGACACTGGTGTTGTGGAGGAGTCAGCCCTCGCCGGGGTCGGTGACCTGTGGAGGGGGGGGGGGGGACAGTAGGTGACACTGGTGTTGTGTAGGAGTCAGCCCTCGCCGGGGTCGGTGACCTGTGGAGGGGGGGGGACAGTAGGTGACACTGGTGTTGTGGAGGAGTCAGCCCTCGCCGGGGTCGGTGACCTGTAGGAGGGGGGGGGACACAGTAGGTGACACTGGTGTTGTGGAGGAGTCAGCCCTCGCCGGGGTCGGTGACCTGTGGAGGGGGGGGGGGCACAGTAGGTGACACTGGTGTTGTGGAGGAGTCAGCCCTCGCCGGGGTCGGTGACCTGTTGGAGGGGGGGGGGACAGTAGGTGACACTGGTGTTGTGGAGGAGTCAGCCCTCGCCGGGGTCGGTGACCTGTTGGAGGGGGGGGGGGACAGTAGGTGACACTGGTGTTGTGGAGGAGTCAGCCCTCGCCGGGGTCGGTGACCTGTTGGAGGGGGGGGGGGACAGTAGGTGACACTGGTGTTGTGGAGGAGTCAGCCCTCGCCGGGGTCGGTGACCTGTTGGAGGGGGGGGGGCAGTAGGTGACACTGGTGTTGTGGAGGAGTCAGCCCTCGCCGGGGTCGGTGACCTGTTGGAGGGGGGGGGGGGGGACAGTAGGTGACACTGGTGTTGTGGAGGGAGTCAGCCCTCGCCGGGGTCGGTGACCTGTTGGAGGGGGGGGGGGACAGTAGGTGACACTGGTGTTGTGGAGGAGTCAGCCCTCGCCGGGGTCGGTGACCTGTTGGAGGGGGGGGGGGGGGGACAGTAGGTGACACTGGTGTTGTGGAGGAGTCAGCCCTCGCCGGGGTCGGTGACCTGTTGGAGGGGGGGGGGGACAGTTGGTGACACTGGTGTTGTGGAGGAGTCAGCCCTCGCCGGGGTCGGTGACCTGTTGGAGGGGGCGGGGACAGTAGGTGACACTGGTGTTGTGGAGGAGTCAGCCCTCGCCGGGGTCGGTGACCTGTGGGAGGGGGCGGGGACAGTAGGTGACACTGGTGTTGTGGAGGAGTTAGCCCTCGCCGGGGTCGGTGACCTGTGGAGGGGGGGGGGCACAGTAGGTGACACTGGTGTTGTGGAGGAGTCAGCCCTCGCCGGGGTCGGTGACCTGTAGGAGGGGGGGGCACAGTAGGTGACACTGGTGTTGTGGAGGAGTCAGTCCTCGCCGGGGTCGGTGACCTGTAGGAGGGGGGGGGGGGCACAGTAGGTGACACTGGTGTTGTGGAGGAGTCAGCCCTCGCCGGGTCGGTGACCTGTGGAGGGGGGGACAGTAGGTGACACTGGTGTTGTGGAGGAGTTAGCCCTCGCCGGGGTCGGTGACCTGTGGAGGGGGGACAGTAGGTGACACTGGTGTTGTGGAGGAGTTAGCCCTCGCCGGGGTCGGTGACCTGTTGGAGGGGGCGGGGACAGTAGGTGACACTGGTGTTGTGGAGGAGTCAGCCCTCGCCGGGGTCGGTGACCTGTTGGAGGGGGCGGGGACAGTAGGTGACATTGGTGTTGTGGAGGAGTCAGCCCTCGCCGGGGTCGGTGACCTGTTGGAGGGGGGGGGACAGTAGATGACACTGGTGTTGTGGAGGAGTCAGCCCTCGCCGGGGTCGGTGACCTGTTGGAGGGGGAGCACAGTAGGTGACACTGGTGTTGTGGAGGAGTCAGCCCTCGCCGGGGTCGGTGACCTGTTGGAGGGGGCGGGACAGTAGGTGACATTGGTGTTGTGGAGGAGTCAGCCCTCGCCGGGGTCGGTGACCTGTGGGAGGGGGCGGGGACAGTAGGTGACATTGGTGTTGTGGAGGAGTCAGCCCTCGCCGGGGTCGGTGACCTGTTGGAGGGGGCGGGGACAGTAGGTGACATTGGTGTTGTGGAGGAGTCAGCCCTCGCCGGGGTCGGTGACCTGTTGGAGGGGGCGGGGACAGTAGGTGACATTGGTGTTGTGGAGGAGTCAGCCCTCGCCGGGGTCGGTGACCTGTTGGAGGGGGGAGCACAGTAGGTGACACTGGTGTTGTGGAGGAGTCAGCCCTCGCCGGGGTCGGTGACCTGTGGGAGGGGGCGGGGACAATAGGTGACATTGGTGTTGTGGAGGAGTCAGCCCTCGCCGGGGTCGGTGACCTGTTGGAGGGGGCGGGGACAGTAGGTGACATTGGTGTTGTGGAGGAGTCAGCCCTCGCCGGGGTCGGTGACCTGTGGGAGGGGGCGGGGACAGTAGGTGACATTGGTGTTGTGGAGGAGTCAGCCCTCGCCGGGGTCGGTGACCTGTTGGAGGGGGCGGGGACAGTAGGTGACATTGGTGTTGTGGAGGAGTCAGCCCTCGCCGGGGTCGGTGACCTGTTGGAGGGGGCGGGGAAAGTAGGTGACATTGGTGTTGTGGAGGAGTCAGCCCTCGCCGGGGTCGGTGACCTGTTGGAGGGGGGGGACAGTAGGTGACATTGGTGTTGTGGAGGAGTCAGCCCTCGCCGGGGTCGGTGACCTGTGGAGAGGGGGGGGGGGGGCACAGTAGGTGACACTGGTGTTGTGGAGGAGTCAGCCCTCGCCGGGGTCGGTGACCTGTGGAGGGGGGGGGGCACAGTAGGTGACACTGGTGTTGTGGAGGAGTCAGCCCTCGCCGGGGTCGGTGACCTGTGGAGAGGGGGGCACAGTAGGTGACACTGGTGTTGTGGAGGAGTCAGCCCTCGCCGGGGTCGGTGACCTGTGGAGAAGGGGGGGCACAGTAGGTGACACTGGTGTTGTGGAGGAGTCAGCCCTCGCCGGGGTCGGTGACCTGTTGGAGGGGGGGACAGTAGGTGACATTGGTGTTGTGGAGGAGTCAGCCCTCGCCGGGGTCGGTGACCTGTGGAGAGGGGGGCACAGTAGGTGACACTGGTGTTGTGGAGGAGTCAGCCCTCGCCGGGGTCAGTGACCTGTGGAGGGGGGGGCACAGTAGGTGACACTGGTGTTGTGGAGGAGTCAGCCCTCGCCGGGGTCGGTGACCTGTTGGAGGGGGCGGGGACAGTAGGTGACACTGGTGTTGTGGAGGAGTCAGCCCTCGCCGGGGTCGGTGACCTGTTGGAGGGGGGGGGGCGGGGACAGTAGGTGACACTGGTGTTGTGGAGGAGTCAGCCCTCGCCGGGGTCGGTGACCTGTGGAGAGGGGGGGGGGCACAGTAGGTGACACTGGTGTTGTGGAGGAGTCAGCCCTCGCCGGGGTCGGTGACCTGTGGAGGGGGGACAGTAGGTGACACTGGTGTTGTGGAGGAGTCAGCCCTCGCCGGGGTCGGTGACCTGTTGGAGGGGGGGGGGGACAGTAGGTGACACTGGTGTTGTGGAGGAGTCAGCCCTCGCCGGGGTCGGTGACCTGTGGAGAGGGGGGCACAGTAGGTGACACTGGTGTTGTGGAGGAGTCAGCCCTCGCCGGGGTCGGTGACCTGTGGAGGGGGGGGGGGCACAGTAGGTGACACTGGTGTTGTGGAGGAGTCAGCCCTCGCCGGGGTCGGTGACCTGTTGGAGGGGGGGACAGTAGGTGACACTGGTGTTGTGGAGGAGTCAGCCCTCGCCGGGGTCGGTGACCTGTTGGAGGGGGGGGGGGACAGTAGGTGACACTGGTGTTGTGGAGGAGCCAGCCCTCGCCGGGGTCGGTGACCTGTTGGAGGGGGGGGAGCACAGTAGGTGACACTGGTGTTGTGGAGGAGTCAGCCCTCGCCGGGGTCGGTGACCTGTTGGAGGGGGAGCACAGTAGGTGACACTGGTGTTGTGGAAGAGTTAGCCCTCGCCGGGGTCGGTGACCTGTTGGAGGGGAGGGGGGAGCACAGTAGGTGACACTGGTGTTGTGGAGGAGTCAGCCCTCGCCGGGGTCGGTGACCTGTTGGAGGGGGGAGCACAGTAGGTGACACTGGTGTTGTGGAGGAGTCAGCCCTCGCCGGGGTCGGTGACCTGTGGAGGGGGGGGGGACAGTAGGTGACACTGGTGTTGTGGAGGAGTCAGCCCTCGCCGGGGTCGGTGACCTGTGGAGGGGGGGGGGACAGTAGGTGACACTGGTGTTGTGGAGGAGTCAGCCCTCGCCGGGGTCGGTGACCTGTAGGAGGGGGGGGGGCACAGTAGGTGACACTGGTGTTGTGGAGGAGTCAGCCCTCGCCGGGGTCGGTGACCTGTTGGAGGGGGGGGGGGGCACAGTAGGTGACACTGGTGTTGTGGAGGAGTCAGCCCTCGCCGGGGTCGGTGACCTGTTGGAGGGGGGGAGCACAGTAGGTGACACTGGTGTTGTGGAGGAGTCAGCCCTCGCCGGGGTCGGTGACCTGTGGAGGGGGGGGGGACAGTAGGTGACACTGGTGCTGTGGAGGAGTCAGCCCTCGCCGGGGTCGGTGACCTGTGGAGGAGTCAGCCCTCGCAGGATCGGTGACCTGTGGAGGGTGGGGACATAGTAGATGACACCTGGTGGTTGTGGAGGAGTCAGCCCTCGCCGGGGTCGTGACGCTGTGGAGGGGGGGGGGGGGGGGGCAGTAGGTGACACTGGTGTTATGGAGGAGTCAGGCCTCGCGTGGGTCGGTGACCTGTTGGAGGGGGGGGGGGCACAGTAGGTGTCACTGGTGTTGTGGAGGAGTCAGCCTCGGCCGGGGTCGGTGACCGTGTAGGAGGGGGGGGGGAGGGGCACAGTAGGTTGACACTGGTGCTGTGGAGGAGTCAGCCTCTGCCGGGGTCGGGTGACCTGTGGAGGGGGGCACAGTAGGTGACACTGGTGTTGTGGAGGAGTCAGCCCTCGCCGGGTCGGTGACCTGTATGGAGGGGGGGGGGACAGTAGGTGACTGTGGTTGTGGAAGAGTCAGCCCTCGCCGAGGGTCGGTGACCTGTTGGAGGGGGGGGGGGGAGCACAGTAGGTGACACTGTGTGTTGTGGAGGAGTAGCCCTCGCCGGGTCGGTTGACCTGTGGTAGGGGGGGGGACAGTAGGTGACCACTGGTGGTTGTGGAGGAGTCAGCCTTCGCCGGGGTCGGTGACCTGTTGGAGGGGCGGCACAGTAGGTGTACACTGGTGTTGTGGAGGAGTCAGCCCTCGGCCGTGATCGGTGACCTGTAGGATGGGGGGGGGCACAGTTAGTGGTGCTGTGGAGGAGTCAGCCTCGCTGGGGTCGGAGTGACCTGTTGGAGGGGGGGGGGGGCACAGTAGGTGACACTGGTGGTGTGGAGGAGTCAGCCCTCAGCCGGGGTCGGGTGACCTTGTAGGAGGAGGGGGGGGGGACAGTAGGTGACATTGGTGTTGTGGAGAGTCAGCCTCGCCGGGGTCGGTGACCTGTTGGGAGGGGGGAGCACAGTAGGTGAGCACGTGTGTTTGTGGAGGAGTCCAGCCCTCGCCGGGTCGGTGACCTGTGGAGGGGGGGGGGGGACAGTAGGTGACACTGGTGTTGTGAGGAGTCAGCCTCGCCGGGGTCGGTGACCTGTTGGATGGGGGGGGGGGGGGGGCACAGTAGGTGACACTGGTGTTGTGGAGGAGTCAGCCTCGCCGGGGTCGGTGACCTGTTGGAGGGGGGGGGGGACAGTAGGTGACACTGGTGTTGTGAGGAGTCAGCCCTCGCCGGGGTCGGTGACCTGTTGGAGGAGGGGGGGGGGGACAGTAGGTGACACTGGTGTTGTGGAGGAGTCAGAGCCCTCCGCCGGGGTCGGTGACCTGTTGGAGGGGGGGGACAGTAGGTGACACTGGTGTTGTGGAGGAGTCAGCCCTCGCCGGGGTCGGTGACCTGTTGGAGAGGGGGGGGACAGTAGGTGACACTGGTGTTGTGGAGGAGTCAGCCCTCGCCGGGGGTCGGTGACCTGTTGGAGGGGGGGGGTGGGGGACAGTAGGTGACACTGGTGTTGTGGAGGAGTCAGCCCTCGCCGGGGTCGGTGACCTGTTGGAGGGGGGGGGGCGGGGACAGTAGGTGACACTGGTGTTGTGGAGGAGTCAGCCCTCGCCGGGGTCGGTGACCTGTGGAGGGGGGACAGTAGGTGACACTGGTGTTGTGGAGGAGTCAGCCCTCGCCGGGGTCGGTGACCTGTTGGAGGGGGGGCGGGGACAGTAGGTGACACTGGTGTTGTGGAGGAGTCAGCCCTCGCCGGGGTCGGTGACCTGTTGGAGGGGGGGGACAGTAGGTGACACTGGTGTTGTGGAGGAGTCAGCCCTCGCCGGGGTCGGTGACCTGTGGAGGGGGGGGACAGTAGGTGACACTGGTGTTGTGGAGGAATCAGCCCTCGCCGGGGTCGGTGACCTGTGGAGGGGGACAGTAGGTGACACTGGTGTTGTGGAGGAGTCAGCCCTCGCCGGGGTCGGTGACCTGTTGGAGGGGGCGGGGACAGTAGGTGACACTGGTGTTGTGGAGGAGTCAGCCCTCGCCGGGGTCGGTGACCTGTGGAGCGGGGGGACAGTAGGTGACACTGGTGTTGTGGAGGAGTCAGCCCTCGCCGGGGTCGGTGACCTGTTGGAGGGGGCGGGGACAGTAGGTGACATTGGTGTTGTGGAGGAGTCAGCCCTCGCCGGGGTCGGTGACCTGTTGGAGGGGGCGGGGACAGTAGGTGACACTGGTGTTGTGGAGGAGTCAGCCCTCGCCGGGGTCGGTGACCTGTTGGAGGGGGCGGGGACAGTAGGTGACACTGGTGTTGTGGAGGAGTCAGCCCTCGCCGGGGTCGGTGACCTGTGGAGGGGGGCGGGGACAGTAGGTGACACTGGTGCTGTGGAGGAGTCAGCTCTCGCCGGGGTCGGTGACCTGTGGAGGGGCGGGGACAGTAGGTGACACTGGTGTTGTGGAGGAGTCAGCCCTCGCCGGGGTCGGTGACCTGTTGGAGGGGGGGGGCAGTAGGTGACATTGGTGTTGTGGAGGAGTCAGCCCTCGCCGGGGTCGGTGACCTGTGGAGGGGGGACAGTAGGTGACACTGGTGTTGTGGAGGAGTCAGCTCTCGCCGGGGTCGGTGACCTGTTGGAGGGGGGGACAGTAGGTGACACTGGTGTTGTGGAGGAGTCAGCCCTCGCCGGGGTCGGTGACCTGTTGGAGGGGGGGACAGTAGGTGACACTGGTGTTGTGGAGGAGTCAGCCCTCGCCGGGGTCGGTGACCTGTGGAGGGGGCGGGGACAGTAGGTGACACTGGTGTTGTGGAGGAGTCAGCTCTCGCCGGGGTCGGTGACCTGTTGGAGGGGGGGGGACAGTAGGTGACACTGGTGTTGTGGAGGAGTCAGCCCTCGCCGGGGTCGGTGACCTGTGGAGGGGGCGGGGACAGTAGGTGACACTGGTGTTGTGGAGGAGTCAGCTCTCGCCGGGGTCGGTGACCTGTGGAGGGGGCGGGGACAGTAGGTGACACTGGTGTTGTGGAGGAGTCAGCTCTCGCCGGGGTCGGTGACCTGTTGGAGGGGGGGACAGTAGGTGACACTGGTGTTGTGGAGGAGTCAGCCCTCGCCGGGGTCGGTGACCTGTGGAGGGGGGGGGGGGACAGTAGGTGACACTGGTGTTGTGGAGGAGTCAGCCCTCGCCGGGGTCGGTGACCTGTGGAGGGGGGGGGGGCAGTAGGTGACATTGGTGTTGTGGAGGAGTCAGCCCTCGCCGGGGTCGGTGACCTGTAGGAGGGGGGGGGACAGTAGGTGACACTGGTGTTGTGGAGGAGTCAGCCCTCGCCGGGGTCGGTGACCTGTAGGAGGGGGGGGGGACAGTAGGTGACACTGGTGTTGTGGAGGAGTCAGCCCTCGCCGGGGTCGGTGACCTGTTGGAGGGGGGGGGGACAGTAGGTGACACTGGTGTTGTGGAGGAGTCAGCTCTCGCCGGGGTCGGTGACCTGTTGGAGGGGGGGGGCAGTAGGTGACACTGGTGTTGTGGAGGAGTCAGCCCTCGCCGGGGTCGGTGACCTGTGGAGGGGGGGGGGACAGTAGGTGACACTGGTGTTGTGGAGGAGTCAGCCCTCGCCGGGGTCGGTGACCTGTGGAGGGGGGACAGTAGGTGACACTGGTGTTGTGGAGGAGTCAGCCCTCGCCGGGGTCGGTGACCTGTTGGAGGGGGGCGGGGACAGTAGGTGACACTGGTGTTGTGGAGGAGTCAGCCCTCGCCGGGGTCGGTGACCTGTGGAGGGGGGACAGTAGGTGACACTGGTGTTGTGGAGGAGTCAGCCCTCGCCGGGGTCGGTGACCTGTTGGAGGGGGCGGGGACAGTAGGTGACATTGGTGTTGTGGAGGAGTCAGCCCTCGCCGGGGTCGGTGACCTGTTGGAGGGGGCGGGGACAGTAGGTGACACTGGTTTTGTGGAGGAGTCAGCCCTCGCCGGGGTCGGTGACCTGTTGGAGGGGGCGGGGACAGTAGGTGACACTGGTGTTGTGGAGGAGTCAGCCCTCGCCGGGGTCGGTGACCTGTGGAGGGGGGCGGGGACAGTAGGTGACACTGGTGCTGTGGAGGAGTCAGCTCTCGCCGGGGTCGGTGACCTGTGGAGGGGGCGGGGACAGTAGGTGACACTGGTGTTGTGGAGGAGTCAGCTCTCGCCGGGGTCGGTGACCTGTTGGAGGGGGGGGACAGTAGGTGACACTGGTGTTGTGGAGGAGTCAGCCCTCGCCGGGGTCGGTGACCTGTGGAGGGGGCGGGGACAGTAGGTGACACTGGTGTTGTGGAGGAGTCAGCTCTCGCCGGGGTCGGTGACCTGTGGAGGGGGCGGGGACAGTAGGTGACACTGGTGTTGTGGAGGAGTCAGCTCTCGCCGGGGTCGGTGACCTGTTGGAGGGGGGGGGGACAGTAGGTGACACTGGTGTTGTGGAGGAGTCAGCCCTCGCCGGGGTCGGTGACCTGTGGAGGGGGGGGGGGACAGTAGGTGACACTGGTGTTGTGGAGGAGTCAGCCCTCGCCGGGGTCGGTGACCTGTGGAGGGGGGGACAGTAGGTGACATTGGTGTTGTGGAGGAGTCAGCCCTCGCCGGGGTCGGTGACCTGTAGGAGGGGGGGGGGACAGTAGGTGACACTGGTGTTGTGGAGGAGTCAGCCCTCGCCGGGGTCGGTGACCTGTAGGAGGGGGGGGGACAGTAGGTGACACTGGTGTTGTGGAGGAGTCAGCCCTCGCCGGGGTCGGTGACCTGTTGGAGGGGGGGGGACAGTAGGTGACACTGGTGTTGTGGAGGAGTCAGCTCTCGCCGGGGTCGGTGACCTGTTGGAGGGGGGGACAGTAGGTGACACTGGTGTTGTGGAGGAGTCAGCCCTCGCCGGGGTCGGTGACCTGTGGAGGGGGGGGGGGACAGTAGGTGACACTGGTGTTGTGGAGGAGTCAGCTCTCGCCGGGGTCGGTGACCTGTTGGAGGGGGGGACAGTAGGTGACACTGGTGTTGTGGAGGAGTCAGCCCTCGCCGGGGTCGGTGACCTGTGGAGGGGGGGGGGACAGTAGGTGACACTGGTGTTGTGGAGGAGTCAGCCCTCGCCGGGGTCGGTGACCTGTGGAGGGGGGGGGGACAGTAGGTGACACTGGTGTTGTGGAGGAGTCAGCCCTCGCCGGGGTCGGTGACCTGTGGAGGGGGGGGGGGGAGCACAGTAGGTGACACTGGTGTTGTGGAGGAGTCAGCCCTCGCCGGGGTCGGTGACCTGTTGGAGGGGGGGGGGGACAGTAGGTGACACTGGTGTTGTGGAGGAGTCAGCCCTCGCCGGGGTCGGTGACCTGTGGAGGGGGGGGGGACAGTAGGTGACACTGGTGTTGTGGAAGAGTCAGGAAGCGTCGCGTCTCGAGGTATCGGAGAGGCGACATGTGGGCTTCTAATCAGGGAGATTTAAGCGGATAAGCTAGATACTAGATAGTTATGACTGCTGGTTGTTTAGCCAAGACAATACACGCGAAGAGATCCCGCGGTTATTGAGGCGATACGACAGTTGTCTCCAAGGACGGCTTTTGTTTGGCTATCAGTGCATTGTGTGACGTATTATGACGGAGTTTAAACGCTTTCACCCCTTTGTGCCTCCATAGCTTTTTATCTAATAGACGCCCATTGTATAAACAAATCTACAGTATTACCATAAGCACATAGTTGTCTAGCAGCGACGTGATATCACTCAGAGAAGCCCGTGAAGTCGCTGGCGGCAGGCGACATGTAGAATGAATTCGCGTGTACCGCCGTCTCTGGCCATAACGACCCGCTCATCTTCACTCTCGCCTCTCCACACAGCACGGGACCCGCACGCTGCCATCTCCGAAACCTCCGTGCCGCGCCCCGCGGAGTCGGTGCCGGGCCGGGCGGCGGACGGCGCCAGCTCCCCTGACGCCGCTGGCGCCGACACTGACGCCGTGAACGCCGTGGACGCGGCCGACTCAGCGGAGCGACGAGACCAGGAGGCGAGAAGCATCACCGGGGCCTGGGCCGGCGCCGCTGTGGTGGTCTTCCTCATCGGAGCAGCGCTGGTCGCCGCCTTCTGCTTCAGAATGTAAGGATGTAGACTTTTGATGGAGATGGTGGGTGTAAAGTTGAGCTCTATTTGAGTTATATTTGATGCTTACCTGCCGGTTAATTGTGCGTGACAAATATGATTCATACACGGAACTGTTACCATCCACGTCAATGTTGCTTTTTTCTTCTTTAGCCTTTTCATTGGGGCTGGCGTATTATAATATGTTGTACGAATATAAATGAGTGAGAGTAACCATACAAACACCCTTTAACGATCCGAATTAATTTTTCACTGTCTGACCCCGTTCTGATGATTCGCTGTCCGTTTTTTTAATGCGTCTGTCATTTTCATTCGAACCAAATGCTCCCATTTGGAGCCCTCACGACATCTCCGCTCCCCAGGCGTAAGCAGGCGGAGAAGAACTCGTCCAACATTCGCGGTATGGAGGAGAGACAATCTCCGATCACAACACTGCCTGGAATGGCCATCTACGCTGTGCCTGCCGACGTGAGGTCAGGTGGTGCCATCCAGACTCGACCTCTGCCCTCGCGGCCCAACGAGGAACCCATCTACAACGAGGCAGACGACAGCTTCTCATCCGGGCCCGACAGCTTCACGTCGGAGCCTCCCCTGGAGAACACGTACGCCAACCGCGACGCCACCTACGCCAATGGACTGCACGACGGCAGCGTCATCTATGAAAACGGCGTGAGCGACGCGAGCGCTACCTACCCAAACAGTGGTTCGGACGCGGGCCTCAGTGCGACGAACGTGAACGGCGTGCGGCCGGAATCGCGGGAGAGCGGGGTGAGACCCGGCGCGCAGAGTCCGCCGGTCACTGTGAATGGGATGCAGATGTGAACGGATCCAGAACGGTGACACCCGGACACGGTCCCAGTCCCGTGGATACTGGTGCATCAACCAGAGACGGTTCCGGCTTCGGCCCTTACAAGAGACGTTCACCTACTGGTGCACAAATATTTATGTGATTGGGAGTCGGACGGTGCAGAGGTCGGACGGCAGTGCGCGCCATACGCTGCTGGTAGCCGGCAGACATCCCCGGACGGCTTTGTCGCTCGAATGACTGCAGAACGCAGATTTGACAGACTGCCGCGAACCCTGAACAGTCTGACACCGTCTGACCGCGAACCCCGATGTCGGACCTATCACTGTTAACCGTGGACAGTGCACGATGTGACAGTGACAGTGAATCAGACAGAGAGCTTAGTGAGGTGAGCGCTGGCCACTTGGGTGATACAGTGTTCATAGTCAGGAGTGCGGTGCGACCTTGAAACAAGGCCTCCCTGCCCATCATCACCGCGGGTTGAGAGGTGATCTGAAAATACATTTACATGACAATCAATGGTGTGTGGACGTGAGTTGGTCAGCAGCCTTCTGTGGTAAAGCATCGTATGTTGCAAGTGGTTGCAACTTGCAAGTAGGTCTTTTGCAGCTCGGCAGCCTATGGAGTAAAAATAATCAATCCACGCTGACAGTATGTATTAGCAAGCATCGACTTCAACCGTGCGGCGATAGTGACGCGGCCGCCGCATGTATTTATTACAGCTTCACCGACTCACGAACGGCTAGGATTGCAGTGGCTCCAATACGTTTGATATACAGCAAGTCCAGAAATCACTAACACATGAAGCATGAGTGTTCAGCAAACTCGCAGTGACGTAACAACATAAACCTACAACCTGAAACTAACGCGAATACAAACAGTGCAAGACAAGCACATAGTAATAGACTTGGAAAAATAATAAGGATATTGCTGCCCAAAACAACACGCGTACTTTGTATATATCATAAGCGCATGTTTAAGATAATGCCTACACAATTGGTGGTAGCCGCAAGCTTTGAAGCGCATAGACAAAACAATAACAGAACAATAAATGTCACGTGCCTGGAAGGCGTCACTCGGATAACTATCGGGGGGGGGGGGGGGATAACAGCGTTTATACCCGCTCCGACGCGAACCATCCGCGGTCACTGCCCCCAGATCACGCCCCCGCCAGCCAGCAGGGGTCACTGACCCTGACTTCCGCCACCAGCTGCAAAACAACCAACTATCACAGCAGGTAAGGCAGGCCGCGCGCGGCCCCACACCGCACCGGCGCCTCTCGCGCCCTCAGGGGAGCGCCCTGAGAGGAGCGCCCGGCGCGGCACACAGAGCCCGGCACAACCACACCACCACACCGCCGCACACACCACCACACCACCGCACGGTCACCCAGCGCGGCGCCGTCACACTCTGACGTCAGACGTCAGGCCGGTCCATCACCACGTCTCTGTCTGGCGGAGCGGTACCATGTCGCGAACACCACGCTCGGCTGTGGTGCCAGTCCGTCCGGTGTCAAAGCGGAGAGGGAACGGCCACTAAATTGTCATTTGTCGCACAGGTGCTTGCGCCACTGGTCCCTAACAGTCCGGCCCTCTCTGGAGCTTCACTGCGGGGTAGCCTGGTACTTCAATACGGGGTTCGCTTCCAGTAGGGTAGCCTATCACTTCCAAGCAGGGTTCACCGCCAGGTGTCTGGTTCACCGGTTCACTGTGGACCCCCGGACCAGAGGTGAAGGTACCCCGACCAGCCCTGGTCCTTCCCGACAGTCTCGCCTCCGTTGGCCACCTTGATCAGTTCTGCCACCTCCTGCGGACTGAGCTTCAGCATGGTGGTCAGCACGGGAATCAGCCGACTGCGCTCGTCACCCTCCTTCAGCGTCACGAACTTGACGATGACGTTCTTCAGGTACTCCATCTGGTTGAGGTGCTGCTGCCGCTCCTCGGACCGCTCAGCGCGACGGATCTCCTCCTTGAGCGCGTCGCAGAGCTGCGTCAGCTTGGCGTTGCTCGCCTCGGACTCGTGGAGGAGGGACGCGAGGTGCTGCTCGGTCAGCCGACTGGCGCTGAGCTCGTTCTCCACAGCGGCCAGCCGGTCCCGCTCGGTCGAGGTTAGCTCCGTGACGTGACTCGTCACGCTCGCCGAGTCGTCCACCGAGCTGAGCAGGCGCTCCAGCGGCACCAACTCCGGCTCCCGTGGTGCACCAGCCGGCTGCGGCGTCACATTCTCAGAGCCTTCGGCGGCTTCGCGCTCCATACTGCTGACATCTATCGGCGACGGCGGTAACTTGTGGTGCGCGGTGTGCGGCCGGGCGGCGGCGGCGCGGCGCAGGGTCGCCACCTCCTCCTGTCTGTCCGCCAGCTCGCCGCGGAGCTGCGCCAGCTCGGCCGTCAGCCGCGCTGTCGCCGCCTGCAGCTGCTCCGTCTGACTCGTCTCGGCGCCGCTCAGTCGCCGCTCCAGCGCCGCGATGGTCGCCTCGCGCTGCTCCACCGTCTTGGTCAGTTCACCGCGCGTCTTCTCAAACTCACGTCTCCAGCCGGCCTCCGCGCGCCCTGTCTCCTCGGTCAGCTTACGATGTCGCTCCTCCAGCCTCCGGAGCTCCTCCTGGAGCGCGTCCCTCTCCGCTTCCCCAGCCAGCCGCTCCTGTCGCAGCTGCTCAACCTCGCGCTGCAGCGTCTCGATGCGCTCCTCCTTGACTTGCAGCGCCTCATGCTCCTCGACGTCCGCCTCCGCGCGGCGCGCCGTCTGCGCCTTCTTCAGCACCGATTTGGCGCGCATCTTGTACTGCTCGAACTCGCGCCGAGCGGTGTCAGTGTCCTCACGCGCGGCGGTCAGCGCCGTCTGCAGGCTGGACACCTGGCTCTCGAGGGCCTCCGCGCGCCGCCGCAGGGCGCTCTGGGTCTGACTAAGATCGGTGGTGCTGCGGGCCGACTCCGAGAGCGCCAGGTTCAGAGCCTCCTTCTCCTGGGGAGAGAGAAAGAGACGGCGACGGGTCAGGTCAGATGAGACGACAATGACGGCCCCCAAACAGTCACCAGCTGAACGGACTCTAGCCAGAGATGAGAACTTGTCATGGACGCAAAACGTTGACGCGCACATAGGTACACAACACGCTGTCGGCAGGAGTAGGAGTAGTGGCAGTGATTTGGGGTTCCGGGCGTCCCGACAGCCTGGTCATACGGCACCCATAACTAAAATATTACACAAATAGGCGAGGGAAAGACAATGTTTGGCACTCGGGACACGAAATACGCAACACAAAATTAAATTGTTTCGAGACAAAATACACTATGAGAAAACACTTGAAATGCCTACACCGCAAGCGCAAAAAAAAATAAGCTAAGAAAATACAAGGCACTCTGAGCCTGGAAAACATAACAGAAACAAAGACAACAATCCCTGAGAAAAACACAGAGGAAAGATAAAAGTACAGTCAAATCGTAATACGACTGCGTCAAAGAGCGAGGCATTGAGAGTGCGAATTGCGGACACAGAATATAAAGAAAATGCAGGGCACAGTGCTCCCGAAAAACAACATGAGAACCCAGAAAAGGTGAGGCACTCAGCACAACCACGAAAAAATGTAACGTGGAAACACGACAAATCATACGTGGGAGGTCAGAGTAAAAAAAGCTGAGTCGTAAAATGGTTGGATCAGCGACCCAAGCTACCCGAGCTAACAGGAATCCAATTTAACTGGGAAATTCACAGCGACGATGAACTACTAGACTAGTAGACACTCGAGTCTAGATATGACTTTGTCAGACTCTTTTCAGACCCAGATATCCAGAGACCCAGAGACTCTCCATTCACACTTTTTGTGTCGCCGAAACTGGGGGGGGGGGGGGGGGGGGGGCGTTATTATTTTCACCACGTTCAGCCAACAACGTGCTGTCGGAGAAAAATGGTCTGCCAGTCTGAATATCAAGAGTGAGTTGTGCAAGCAATAGTTGAGTGCGAGAACAAACAAACAACTTCACGTAACTAGCTTTGTCCGCCTCTGTGGCTCAGTAGGGAGAGCGCTGGACTTCTGACCTCACCCGGTAGTGGCAGCCCGGGTTCGAGTCGCTTCGGCGCTCGCTATTTGCCCCTGACTGGGATGACCTGTGCGGCCAGTGGCAGCGGTCGCACTCAAGGTCAGGTGACGTCAGAGCGCAGGGCGGATCGTGTCCAGGTATGCCGGATACATACAAGCTTCTCTTCTAAATTCTGCCGGCTATGGTACCAGGAATTGCGCGATCGGATGGTGGGGCCAGGACCTTCGCAACAAACTCTGCTTAGCGCGGGCCTGACCTCGGAAATCCAGCCAATCAAAGGATACAGACTAGCTTATACAAATGATTAACACTTAACCTATGACACCCATTGTTACCGCCACTGACAAAGATCAACAGCACGCCACTGACAAAGATCAACAGCACGCCACTGACAAAGATCAACAGCACGCCACTGACAAAGATCAACAGCACGCCACTGACAAAGATCAACAGCACGCCACTGACAAAGATCAACAGCACGCCACTGACAAAGATCAACAGCACGCCACTGACAAAGATCAACAGCACGCCACTGACAAAGATCAACAGCACGCCACTGACAAAGATCAACAGCACGCCACTGACAAAGATCAACAGCACGCCACTGACAAAGATCAACAGCACGCCACTGACAAAGATCAACAGCACGCCACTGACAAAGATCAACAGCACGCCACTGACAAAGATCAACAGCACGCCACTGACAAAGATCAACGGCACGCCACTGACAAAGATCAACAGCACGCCACTGACAAAGATCAACAGCACGCCACTGACAAAGATCAACAGCACGCCACTGACAAAGATCAACAGCACGCCACTGACAAAGATCAACAGCACGCCACTGACAAAGATCAACAGCACGCCACTGACAAAGATCAACAGCACGCCACTGACAAAGATCAACAGCACGCCACTGACAAATATCAACAGCACGCCACTGACAAAGATCAACAGCACGCCACTGACAAAGATCAACAGCACGCCACTGACAAAGATCAACAGCACGCCACTGACAAAGATCAACAGCACGCCACTGACAAAGATCAACAGCACGCCACTGACAAAGATCAACAGCACGCCACTGACAAAGATCAACAGCACGCCACTGACAAAGATCAACAGCACGCCACTGACAAAGATCAACAGCACGCCACTGACAAAGATCAACAGCACGCCACTGACAAAGATCAACAGCACGCCACTGACAAAGATCAACGGCACGCCACTGACAAAGATCAACAGCACGCCACTGACAAAGATCAACAGCACGCCACTGACAAAGATCAACAGCACGCCACTGACAAAGATCAACAGCACGCCACTGACAAAGATCAACAGCACGCCACTGACAAAGATCAACAGCACGCCACTGACAAAGATCAACAGCACGCCACTGACAAAGATCAACAGCACGCCACTGACAAAGATCAACGGCACGCCACTGACAAAGATCAACAGCACGCCACTGACAAAGATCAACAGCACGCCACTGACAAAGATCAACAGCACGCCACTGACAAAGATCAACAGCACGCCACTGACAAAGATCAACAGCACGCCACTGACAAAGATCAACAGCACGCCACTGACAAAGATCAACAGCACGCCACTGACAAAGATCAACAGCACGCCACTGACAAAGATCAACAGCACGCCACTGACAAAGATCAACAGCACGCCACTGACAAAGATCAACAGCACGCCACTGACAAAGATCAACAGCACGCCACTGACAAAGATCAACGGCACGCCACTGACAAAGATCAACAGCACGCCACTGACAAAGATCAACAGCACGCCACTGACAAAGATCAACAGCACGCCACTGACAAAGATCAACAGCACGCCACTGACAAAGATCAACAGCACGCCACTGACAAAGATCAACAGCACGCCACTGACAAAGATCAACAGCACGCCACTGACAAAGATCAACAGCACGCCACTGACAAAGATCAACAGCACGCCACTGACAAAGATCAACAGCACGCCACTGACAAAGATCAACAGCACGCCACCATCAGCCTCGGCTTGTTACACCCTCTCCCGGTGCGTGTCCCGTCGGCGCCCGCTGCGTGTCCCGTCGGCGCCCGGTGCGTGTCCCGTCGGCGTCCGCTGCGTGTCCCGTCGGCGCCCGGTGCGTGTCCCGTCGGCGCCCGGTGCGTGTCCCGTCGGCGCCCCGTGCGTGTCCCGTCGGCGCCCCGTGCGTACCTGTTTGAGTGTCTCCACGTCCTTTCGGAGAGCGTCAGCGGTCTGTTGGTGCGCCTCCTCCCGTGTTTCCAGCTCTGTCTTACAGCTCAGCGCCTCCCGCAGACTGGCCTGTGGTGGGGCAGCAGGCACACTCTCAGAGCACGACGGTAGCACTATACTCAGAAACTGATACACACTGACAATCTGGGATCCGTTAACGGTGATCATATAGCAGTGCGGCGTATAGGGAGAAATTACCACCCTAACTGCGAATAAGTCACTCTGCTCCAAGATTTAATGTCACCACTTACCATTCACCTTAAGGTGTCCAGCACGAGCAGAAGGTGATAACAATGGCGGCAGAACAGCCGAAGCGTCCTGCACCTCCTGCCACTGTCTGACAGAGGGCGGTACGCTGGTCTCTTGAGCTGTGCAGCCAGGTGGGGCCTGAACCTCCTCCTGTGCAGAGGAAAGCTCGGACCTGTGCCGCCTGAACCTCCTGCCACTGTCTGACAGAGGCCGGTACGCTGGTCCCTTGAGCTATGCAGCTCTTGCCTGCCCGCTATCCTCACCTTGAGCTGAGCTGTCCTGGCCTGTTCGCGATGCAGTTCGTCGCTGGCCAGCTGGAGCTGCTGCTCGGCCAGCTGGTGGGCGTCCTCGGCCAGCTGCCGCAGCCGGCCGGACTCGGCCAGCTCGACGCCGGCCTTCTCCAGGTCCGTCCGCAGCTGATCAGCCGCCAGCTGCAGTTGCTCCAGCTGTCGGCCGTCAACCGAGCGCCGCTCGCGCTCCAGCTCCAGCTGGTCGAGCTGGTGCTGCAGCTCGAGCCGGTCGCGCCTCTCGCGCTCGGCCCTGGCGTCGGCCTCCCGGTGGCGCACCTCCAGTCTACTGCGCTCCGTCTCCGTCGCCGCCCGCTCAGAGACCGCTGCCGATAGTCGAGACTCCAGCTGGGACTGGGCCTCCGTCAGAGTCTGGTGAGGAGACAACACAGTAACGGTCAGAGTCTGGTGAGGAGACAACACAGTAACGGTCAGAGTCTGGTGAGGAGACAACACAGTAACGGTCAGAGTCTGGTGAGGAGACAACACAGTAACGGTCAGAGTCTGGTGAGGAGACAACACAGTAACAGTCAGAGTCTGGTGAGGAGACAACACAGTAACGGTCAGAGTCTGGTGAGGAGACAACACAGTAACAGTCAGAGTCTGGTGAGGAGACAACACAGTAACGGTCAGAGTCTGGTGAGGAGACAACACAGTAACGGTCAGAGTCTGGTGAGGAGACAACACAGTAACGGTCAGAGTCTGGTGAGGAGACAACACAGTAACAGTCAGAGTCTGGTGAGGAGACAACACAGTAACGGTCAGAGTCTGGTGAGGAGACAACACAGTAACGGTCAGAGTCTGGTGAGGAGACAACACAGTAACAGTCAGAGTCTGGCGAGGAGACAACACAGTAACGGTCAGAGTCTGGTGAGGAGACAACACAGTAACGGTCAGTCTGGTGAGGAGACAACACAGTAACGGTCAGAGTCTGGTAAGGCCACAGACAAAGAGTCATCTACATTGCCGCCGACCGCTGGGACTGCGTCTGCGCTAGTGTTAGGCGAGGACAAAACACGATGACAGCTGGCCCGTGTGTATATCTCCGCGCAGAGACCATGTGCGTGCACGCAAATACAATAACCTATTACCCAGATAAGGTGGTAGATACCCTTACCATTAGCATACCTAAATACCCTACTCCGCGACCTGATGCCTGACAAACATGCATCAGCATATATTAAATCCTGAACCAAATCCCGGACCAGCCCGGCCATCCCGTCACCGTTATAACAAGATAGCAGCTGCAGACACCCAAGTCCACACAGTACTCACTACTCACCTTCACACGCGCCTCGGCCGTCTCCCTGGCCTCGCTGGTCTCACACAGCTCAGACTTCAGCTGGCTGAGCTGCTCGCCCGCCCGCGTCAGCTCTCGCTGCAGTTCCTTATCCTGGGCGGTCAGTGAGTCCATCTCGTCCTGGAGCGTGTCGTAGCTCGCCTGGAGGGCCTGCAGACAGGACGGAAATACAGAGCTGTGACAGACGAGACAATTCAACATGAACCAAGCAGATACAATGGCGGATACAGACTAGCATACCTAACTATAAAATACAAATAACATGATGCTGAGGATGAGCATGACAAATCAGGTCCCACAGGGACAGTCCAATCACCACCATTCCTAGACAGCGCGCCTTTCCCCTAGGCAGCGCTGTGCTTTAAAGAAGTCCCGGCGGCTGGGTGAGCAGCTGAGCGGCGGCCTCACCTGCAGATTCTGCGCCTGCCGCCGGAGCGCGCCCGCCTCCTTCCTGCTGGCTGCCAGCTGGGCGGTCGCCTGACCGAGCTCCGCCTGCGCCTTCTGCCGCTGCTCAGCCTCGACCGCCGCCTGGGCCGTCAGCTGCACCACACGCTTCTTCAGCTTCACCGCCAGCGCGCGCAGCTGTCCTCACACATGCGGGGTTAGGGGGTCAGACAGGGAAGCGAGAGGTTAAGCTTCACCGCCAGCGCGCGCAGCTGTCCTCACACAGGCGGGGTTAGGGGGTCAGACAGGGCGGCGAGAGGTCTGCTCAGTGGGTGTACGCTGTACAGCGAGAGCGGCGAATAGGTAACGTGAACACTGTGCTGTGGAGATTCGGGCAGAAGGTTTGAAGCGTGATGTTTGTTGTTGTTTGTTGATTGGGGTTTTAGGGCACGACTGCTTGAGTCAATTTGCGTCAATGAAGCGTGAGGTTCAAAGGGAACACGGACAGCTTTTGGCGACTTTCGGCAGTTTTCGGAGATGTTCAAACTACAATCATCAAATGAAAAGTCTTATTCGACTACCGATTATTAGCCACCACACCACGTTCACCTGGTAGCAGCACCATTATCGAACAGTAACAAGCAATGCGTACATATTCGACGCCATGCATGGTAACGACAGTCCCTGGCGGCTTACGGTCCCGTCCCCTGTCCCGGCCCCTCACTCTGTCTGCCGACACCCACTGACCTTGTGGTAGCGCTCCTCGATGCTGTCCTCCACATCCCGCATACGCGACACGTCGTCCACCCGGCTGATTGCCGTGCTGGTGCTCAGCGTCTCGCTCTGGGTCTCAGACTGACGGCACACAGACAGAAGATACGGTCAGACGGCTGTAAGACTGACGGCACACAGACAGAAGATACGGTCAGACGGCTGTAAGACTGACGGCACACAGACAGAAGATACGGTCAGACGGCTGTAAGACTGACGGCACACAGACAGAAGATACGGTCAGACGGCTGTAAGACTGACGGCACACAGACAGAAGACGCCGTCAGACGGCTGTAAGACTGACGGCACACATACAGAAGATACGGTCAGACGGCTGTAAGACTGACGGCACACAGACAGAAGATACGGTCAGACGGCTGTAAGACTGACGGCACACAGACAGAAGATACGGTCAGACGGCTGTAAGACTGACGGCACACAGACAGAAGATACGGTCAGACGGCTGTAAGACTGACGGCACACAGACAGAAGACGCCGTCAGACGGCTGTAAGACTGACGGGACACAGACAGAAGATACGGTCAGTGTCAGAGAAGTGGCCCGTTTCTTCATTTTTCTGAACTTGGAAGTTTTGTTCCGTGAAAACTTTGACTGTAAAAAATGATTTGGTCTAGTCTGCGGGTGCAAATGGCTGACGAGCATACACAATAGACTGAGACTTGACTTTCCGAACAATGGCCGGAACGTGACAGTGATGCGACACAAATTGCAAAAAAGAAATCGTAAGGCAGAACCTCCAAATTTCCAACATCCGAATTTCTACAGTGATTTAGGGAAGGAAAACTGGTACTTTTCATAAAATTAAACCAAAAACTTGTTAAAACCTCCCCAAAAAGTTGTTAGGTATTCAGGTTACAACTCCGCCAACGTCGTCATCGTCATCGGGGCCATGGATAACCCTGGGACACTACAAACACGTTATGCAGAAGACGAAGTACCCGAGACTGAGACTTGAGCCCAGCTTCCCATACTCCCATACACAACGATACAAGGTACCTTTTTAACATACGACCCGGGAGTCTCGGTCCCTGACTGACGCCAAGACCATATCTGTACAGGAAATACGACTGACGATTCATCAACTTTCCACATCATAATATATGCACATATTATCCTATATGAAAATAAGGTGTGTAGAAACGCGTAGCAAAAATTACGCAAAAAAAGTACTGGTATACGCGTTAAAAAATTTGTTCCGCCGTTGGCGAAAAATTTGTTCCGCGAACTTAGTCGTGGAACCACTTTTCTGACACTGGATACGGTCAGACGGCTGTAAGACTGGGACACAGACAGAAGATACGGTCAGACGACTGTAAGACTGGGACACACACAGAATACGCCGTCAGACGGCTGTAAGACTGCCGGCACACAGACAGAAGACGCCGTCAGACGGCTGTAAGACTGACGGGACACATACAGAAAATACGGTCAGACGGCTGTAAGACTGGGACACAGACAGAAGATACGGTCAGACGGCTGTAAGACTGGGACACAGACAGAAGACGCCGTCAGACGGCTGTAAGACTGGGACACAGACAGAAGACGCCGTCAGACGGCTGTAAGACTGGGACACAGACAGAAGATGCGGTCAGACGGCTGTAAGACTGGGACACAGACAGAAGACGCCGTCAGACGGCTGTAAGACTGGGACACAGGCAGAAGACGCCGTCAGACGGCTGTAAGACTGGGACACAGACAGAAGACGCCGTCAGACGGCTGTAAGACTGACGGCACACAGACAGAAGATACGGTCAGACGGCTGTAAGACTGGGACACAGACAGAAGACGCCGTCAGACGGCTGTAAGACTGGGACACAGACAGAAGATACGGTCAGACGGCTGTAAGACTGGGACACAGACAGAAGACGCCGTCAGACGGCTGTAAGACTGGGACACAGACAGAAGATGCCGTCAGACGGCTGTAAGACTGGGACACAGACAGAAGACGCCGTCAGACGGCTGTAAGACTGGGACACAGACAGAAGACGCCGTCAGACGGCTGTAAGACTGGGACACAGACAGAAGATGCCGTCAGACGGCTGTAAGACTGGGACACAGACAGAAGACGCCGTCAGACGGCTGTAAGACTGGGACACAGACAGAAGACGCCGTCATACGGCTGTAAGACTGGGACACAGACAGAGCCGTCATACGGCTGTAAGACTGGGACACAGACAGAAGATGCGGTCAGACGGCTGTAAGACTGGGACACAGACAGAAGACGCCGTCAGACGGCTGTAAGACTGGGACACAGACAGAAGACGCCGTCAGACGGCTGTAAGACTGGGACACAGACAGAAGACGCCGTCAGACGGCTGTAAGACTGGGACACAGACAGAAGACGCCGTCAGACGGCTGTAAGACTGGGACACAGACAGAAGACGCCGTCAGACGGCTGTAAGACTGGGACACAGACAGAAGACGCCGTCAGACGGCTGTAAGACTGGGACACAGACAGAAGACGCCGTCAGACGGCTGTAAGACTGGGACACAGACAGAAGACGCCGTCAGACGGCTGTAAGACTGGGACACAGACAGAAGACGCCGTCAGACGGCTGTATCCGTCGCACGCAACACGGACACGGCTGAACTCAGTCAGGCACAAAAGCAACCATGTAGATGGGTACTCCAGTGCTTGGCAAAATGAATACAAAGCCAACTAACATGATCGCATGATATATATATATATATATATATATATATATATATATATATATATATATATATATATATATATATATATATATATCGATATCGCAAAAATGTCATTGTAATAGCACAAATTAGAAAGTTTGGTCTTACAATCTAAATAGAACAGCAACAATAGAATACAAATGTGTGTGCTACCTATACTGCAAAACTTCGAAGTTCACGAGGGTTAAAGGGAATAGTTCATCTTTAACATGGGGTTTTGGACTGAGATAGCAGATTTGTAGAGCAGATCTAAAAATGTGGTGTGGTGAAAGAATTACCTCCCTACGTTAAGTAATTTCGACACAGGACTATTAGTGGGTCCGGTTTCATGTCCGTTGTTCCGGGCCACGATCGGGACATGAACGCTCGCCGCCGGAGGCAGGTACACTCTCTGGCACGTAGTCTCTGATCACGACGCCTCGTTAATATCCGCTCAGCCGCCCGGGCGGCCCCTTTGTCAGAGACTGTACTTGGCGTCAGGCGGAGACAGAACGCCAGCTGCTGTCGTACGATTTCTCGTGAAATGCAAAGAGAAACTTACTTCTTTCTCCACATATATCCATCAGTTGTCCAAACGAAAGTCATATTCGTAGTTTTGAGCTCAACATGCTGATCAAGATATGGTTGAATTTCAAGACAACTTTCAAGGTGACCTATTCCCTTTAATGAAACTGGACGTTAGCGTGTTTTTTTTTAAGGACGAAATTACTTTTAACTAGCCCATTCTGTCGACTAGCAATATGCAGTGTGATGCTGATGTGCCCTACACTCAGCACCCCGTCCCATCTCACCAGGTCCAGGCGAGAGACGGCCGGCTCGGGCCGCGGAGTGACGGTCTCCGCCTCAGCCAGCCGCGACTGCAGAGCGGTACGCACCGCCTCCACCTCCGCCAGCTGGCTCTTCACCGCACCCGCCTCCTTATTCACCTCCGTCAGCTGAGTCTGCATACCCTCGTACTCTGCCGTCAGCTCCTCCAGCTGTTTCTTCAGCTGACTCTGCTGCTGCTCAGACTCCTCCGCGCGGCTCTTGGCCGCCGCCAGCTCGGCCTCCACCTCGCCCCTCTGACCGCTGGCCGCGGAGGCTTCCCGCTCCAGCTCGGCAGCGCGGGCTGCGCTCGCAGCGAGCTGAGACTGCAGCTCGGTCAGCAGTGACGTCATCTCGGCCCCGCGCTGCTCCGAGTCTGCCAGCCCGTCGGCAGCGGCCGCGTGTGTCGTCTGTAGGTCACGGTGTCGCGCCGACACGGCGTCATTCTCCTGACGTAACTCGGCCAGCTGACTGTCCGCCGCTCCCTTCCCCTCCCTCAGTGACGTCACCTCGGACCGCAGAGAGGCACCCTCCGTCTCCAGCTGAGCGAGGCTCTCTCTCAGCGCGGCCCGATCCTTCTCCAGCGCCTGGGCCTCGTCGCGCGCCGTCTGCTGACTGCTCTGGAGGTCTGCCAGCTGAGCCTGCAGTGTGTCGTGCTCGGCACTCAGTCTGTCCAGGCCCGATTTTAGACTGTCCGTCTCTGACGCCAGCTGCGCCCGCAGTGTCCGGTTCTCCTCTTCAACCTGAGCGAACCGGGCGTTGGGGACGCTGTCGGCTTGCAGGTCCCGCAGCTGGGCAGCAGTAGAGCTGTTCTCGCCCCGGAGCTGGCCCAGCTCAGTCCGCAGCGCCTCGGTCTGAGTCTGAAGCTCGGCTGTGCGCGATGTCAACTCCTGGTTCTGATTCTTCAGTTCGTCCAGTTTGGACATCAGCTTCTCCTTCTCCTGCTGAAGTTCCGTCACGCGGGTCTCCAGCGCGGGGACCTTCTCAGCGTCTGCCACGTGGCCTGCACTGTCGTCGGCACCGCCCAGCTGACTCGCCGCCTGACCCGCGTCCCGAGCTGCTGTGCCGAGTTCCGGGGCAGTGGTTGAACACACCATCTGCTCCGATGTCTCCTCCCTGTCCGTCGGCAAGGACTCTCCGCTCCGTTCACACACATGGTCCCCATTTGTCTTAGAAATCGAATCGTCGGCCTCGGCCAGGGCGTCACATTTCTGGATTTGCGCCTCAAGGTGGTCCTCCCCCGCCTTTAGCTCATGTATCGTCTGTTCCAGTTCAGTGCTCTGCTTCTTCAAATCTTCAGCCGTGTCCTTCACAAGTTCCGTGTTTTTGGCATTAGCAGTGTTGTTTTCATTTTCCAAGCCATTAGTCTTGGCCTTCAGAGCTGCGTTCTCCTGTTCGAGTTCGGCTACCCTGTCATTCAGCAGGTCTTCCTTTTCCCCTGCCTTCTCAGCTGCCGCATGAAGCACATTATTCTGGAAGGCAGTATCATCCGCCCCGGCCATGGCTATGCTGTATTCTTTCTTCAGCTCAGCCATCTCAGCTTCAAGAGCGCCCTTATCGGCTTCCAGCTTCTCTGCGTGCGCCCCATACTCTCGTTTAGCCTCCTCCACAGCGGCTAACTCATCTCGCAGTGATCCGAGTCGCTCCTCCATCTCGGCCACCCTCGCCTTCAGCGTGCCGTTCTCGGCCTCCAGAGTGGACACCATCGTCATGCTCTGCTCGGCGCCGCTCTCCAGCTCGGCCAGCTTCATCTGGAGGCCGTCCCGGTCCCCGCGGACCACACTCAGCTCGGCTGTCAGCTCCTCCACCTGCCTGCTGAACTCCTCCAGTCGCGCCGATGCCGACTCCGCCTCCTGCCGCAACGCTGATGATTTATCATCGGCTTCCTTCAGGCGTGCCTCCACCGCCTCAATTTGCTTTAGAAAAACATCCGCCTTTTCCTGTATAACAATCAACTCATTTTGCGCCTCTTGAGATGTAGTTAGTTGCTTCTGGAGGACGGCTTCCTTCTCTTGAGCCTCGTTAAGCCGCGTTTCAGCTGTCTCGACTTGCTTCTGAAGTGTCTCAGTCATGTCTTGCATCACAATCAGCTCATGCTGTGTCTTGTGAGCGGAGACCAACTCCTTCTGAAGAGCATCTCCTTCCTTCTGGGCCTCTTTGAGCCGCGATTCAGCCGCCTCCACTTCCTTCTGAAGAGAATCCGCCTTCTTCTGCACAACACACAGCTCATTTTGCGCCTTCTGTGCCGCCTCTACCTCTCTCTGAAGCTCCTGAACTCTCTCCTGCGCGGCACTCAACTCACTCTGCGCCTGCTTAGTGGCGTCCAGCTCCTGTTGTAAAGCCTCCAGTTTCTCCTGCGCCACTCGGAGCTCCCGCTGCGCCTCTCTGCCGGCCTCCACCTCTTGCTGCAGCGTTTCGACCCCTTTCTTGAGCGCTTCGGCCCTCTCCCGCGCCTGAACCACATCAGCCTGCACGCCTTGCGTCTCCTCCACCTCTCTCTGCAGCGCCTCCACCTCAGCCTGCAGCCGCTCCGCCCGCTCCCTCGCCTCGCCGAGCTCCGTCTGAGTCTGCGCCGCCGCGGCCAGCCGCTCCTCCAGCCGCGAGATGGCGCCGCCGCGCTCCTTCAACGCCTCGTTGATCGCGTTCATCTCCTCCAGCAGCTGGGCGTTACGCTGCTGCAGCTGCTGCCTGCCCTGCTGCAGCGCCGCCATGGCCTGCTCCGTCTCGGTGGCCCGGGCGGCGGCGGTGTCGCGCTCGGCAGTCAGCGCGGCCTCCCGCTCCCGCCCGACCTGCAGGAGTTCAGCAGACAGCTGCTGCAGCGCCGCCGCGTGTTCGCCGGCCTCGCTCACCAGCCGTCCGTTGTCGTCCCGCAGCTGCTGCAGCCCCGCCTGCAGCTCCGTCTCCCGCGCTACCAGAGCTTCCACCCGCCCCGCCGCCTTCTCCCCGGCGGTCTCCAGTGCGGCACACCGCTCGGCGTCCGTGCGGCGCAGCTCCGCCAGCTCGTCTAGCTTGCCCTGCAGCGCCGCGCCGCGCTCCGCCGCCTGCTGCAGCTCGGCCCGCAGCTGGGCCGCGTCCTCCCGCTCCTGCTGCAGCTGCTGCCAAATGACGTGCGGCGCCATTCCGCCGGGTGCCGCCCCGCCCGCCGCTGGGTCCGCCGTGTCCGCCGCGTCCGCCGTGTCCGCCGTGTCCGCCTCGCCCGCCGCTGGGTCCGCCGTGTCCGCCGTGTCCGCCGTGTCCGCCGCGTCTGTTTGTGAAGGCATATCAGCCGTCTCTGCTGTGACCGCAATTTTAGCGGCCGCCTCCGCAGCTCCGTCCGCCTCTTGCCGTGCGGAGCGAGCCTCCTCCACCTCCCTCTCCGCCGCCTCCAGCTGCCCGCGCAACACAGCCAGCTCCTCAACCGCCTCGCGCCAGCGCACTTTGAACGTGTCGGCCATCTCCTTGAAGGGCAGCAGGTCCTCCTGGGTGGCGGCGGCGGCCGACTCAGCGCGGCGTCGCGCCTCGTCCGCCGCATCGAGCCGTGCCAGCAGCACCTCGTTGTCGGCCTCGAGTCGGCGGCCGGCGCGCTCCAGGCCCGAGGTCAGTGTGGTCTGCCGATCCAGCTCGCCGCGCAGAGAGAGCCGCTCGGCCGAGCCGGCCGCCAGCTCCCGCTCCAGACGAGTCACCTGGCGGATAGAGGGGATGTTAGACACGACGTCTGGCGGATAGGGAAGAAAAGCGAGGTCAGACGCGACATCAGCGCCCAATCTTGTCAAGTGCCGTTATTGCACCCAATCTTACCAATGCCGTAGTACGGCATATTGGTGCGCCGGCCAGCACAACTTTTCGAACCCGGGATCGAATCAGTGACATTCCAATCTTCAGTCTAGCGTTCTCCCGACTGAGCTACTTCGACAACGAGCTTGGACAAATACAACGTCGTGGTTCCCTAAGTGCGGCATTCTGAGCACTCCATTCACAGCATTCCGTACTTACTTACGCATTCACGGCACTTTGTAAGATTGGGCCCTGGTGGATAATAGGGGGCCCGACGTTAGTCGCGGTTGGGGCGATCCCGAGGGAGAGGAAGCCATCTCGGGAAGGGTAATACCACCCGGCCAGGTTACAAGACATGGAATGATGTGGGCACATCTAGAGTGATACGAACCCCACTGGGCATCGCTTCGAGATGCATTGAGATACTGTATTGTTTTGCTCACACAAGTTTCATGACAGACGGTAACTTTAGGTGCCATTTTTGCCGGTGCAAGGTCATTTCTACGAATATGTCGCTCAACACAACGTATGTACTATAACACCGGAACCAGGCAGACGCATAAACCATATGGTATTTATATCGGTTCCTTCAATTGTAAAAAGAGGTAAACGGTGAATATCACAGCGCAATATACGACATGGCTGCTTATGGGCCAGCTGAGACCGCACAACGTCCCCGGTCGGGAGGTTCGGGCGACAAATAAGTGGGGTTTGATTGATACCAGCTGTACCGACAGGGGCCGAGTAAATCACTGCTGCAGTGTGGTGGGGGTGACACAGGGTTAGGCCACACGGGGAGCCACACGGTGAGCCACAGCTGGCAGACACAGCTGGCGATTGTCACGGTGGATTGCCCTGTGTATGAGTCGGTGGGTACAGATGCCCTACGATACCACCCACGGCACTTGCAATCACAACGATCAAATGCTCCAAGACAGAGGAAATATTGAGCAAAGGAAGTCAAATAACTCCGTGCATATACAACGGCCAGTACAGTTCGATTTCGGTGAATAATTGTAAAATCGTATAATTATAAAGAGCATCAGATTCATAATTGTAAAATCATACATCCCAAAGAGAAAAACTTAACAAACAATAAATAGCGTGAAACAAATGGGACACGGTGGTCAGTGATACAAAGTGACACAAAGTGACACAAAGTGACACAAAGTGACATAAAGTGACATAAAGTGACACACAGTGACACAAAGTGACATAAAGTGACACAAAGTGACACAAAGTGACACAAAGTGACACAAAGTGACACAAAGTGACACAAAGTGACACAAAGTGACACAAAGTGACACAAAGTGACACAAAAGTGACACAAAGTGACACAAAGTGACACAAAGTGACACAAAGTGACACAAAGTGACACAAAGTGATACAAAGTGACACAAAGTGACACGATGTGGCATAAGCAGGCCCAGACACTGCAAGGTGACGCTGGCTCGTGTGTGTGTGTGTGCAATGATTGTTCTTGTATCATAACCTTATCATTCATTATTATGACTTGATACTTGAGCCATGTCGCCGATTAAAGCCATACTGAATACAATCAACGAAACCTGTCAAATAAAAATACATACATACTACCACAGAAGATCGCAATAAGACGTACCTCTTCGACGAGCTCCTTCTTTTCGGCGTTGGCCGTTTTGAAGTCGGTCTGCAGCTTTTGTAGCGATGTTTCGTTTGACAGCAGCTTCTGTCGGAACGCATCAGCTTCCTTTGCAGCTTCTATAGATGTAGAACACACCACCATCAGGGACGGGAATTAATGCAACTGCCACAAGCAACATACTCACATAGTCATGACAGGAGTGCTACGTTCTCATAATGCAGAATAATTATTACACGTCATGTTTGGATTTGATTGTTAACATGAAACAGAACAGAATGAAGTATGTATATGAACCAGCTAGGTCATGACTTAATGCCATGAATAACACAGGCACTGATGCCCAGCAGTCCGGTGAAGAACGCGAAATGCAAAGTTTGTCCAAGCAATGTCATGAACACACGACCGATATCGCTGTGGAGCTATATTCAGTGCTCAACACATACAATGCGAAAACTAACACTTACATGCCAAATAAAAATAATGAACTTCCATATTCCCCAGCAAGCCAACAATTGGTTCCACTCCACGTTGCATTTCTTCCAACACAGGAATGTCAGCTTGGCATATAGATACCACTGCGGACAACACCATCGGGCGTAGCTCACCATCCTTGGCCAGTTTGGCCTTGTGGGCGATGGAGAGGAGCGATTTGCACCTCTGCACGAGCTCATCCCGGGAGAGCGCCTCGATCCGAGAGCGGGTGGTGGGCGTGGTCACCCCCGAGGCCGGCGTCGAGTCGCCGCACTCCTGCCGGTACATGGAGAGAGGAGTCAGCCGGGAGAGAGGAGTCAGCCGGGAGAGAGGGGGAGGGTGGTGGGCGTGGTCACCCCCGAGGCCGGGGTCGAGTCGCCGCACTCCTGCCGGTACATGGAGAGAGGATTCAGCCGGGAGAGAGGAGTCAGCCAGGAGAGAGGGGAGGGTGGTGGGCGTGGTCACCGTGCCTTCCGATACTTCAGATACAGGTTCGACACCAGAGCAGCATATAATTTTGCCTCGGGCATCTTAGCCAGCCAAGTTCGAGGGGACTTGTCGCACGACATCGCCGGGGCGGCCGTAGTACCAGGTTTACCCTTTTCGGTGAACTGCCACTTGATTTCACGAGTACAAATCAAGTCACCACAGACCGCTTCTACCGGGGCTCGAACCCGGCGTCAATGGTTTATGAGGTCGTGGTGGCTCACGTGAGCTTATCCCCCCGGGCACGTGGACGACAGCGGGAATCGATACAGATCAGCAGGGTTGTTTGCGCCATAGGTCAGCAAGGGAATGCTGATAAGGACTGGGACTGTCAGGTTTGGTTGTGCTGCGATTCAGCAAACAAATACTGATACAGATTAGAAGGTTTGTTTGTGCCATAGGACCGTTGGTTTGCAGCGAGTGACCAAGGTTTTAATGAAGCTAGCGTTGAGGATCAAAATATGAAATATCTAAAATATCCTAATTCTAGTTTTTTTACCATAAAATACGTATCCCTTTATCCTGGCATGTTCACTGCAACTACACACCTTTACAAGTGTCAAGTCACAAGTGTGAGCATAACTTACACTCATCGTTTGATCGCAGGTGTTATCTAGTTGTCATGTAGAGTCCTCCTGTGTAGGTTGTATGTAGGAGGTTGTAGCCTCTCCTAAGAAAGTACAGAGCTGAAAACAGGTGGTAGTGAGAGTGACATGGAAATAGCAAATACTTCAAGGCAATCATATACAAACACAAATGGAAATGGATATCAAAAATATATGTAGTAACTAGTACAATTTATGTTGAATAAAGGAGCATCCACAGCTCACCACAAATATTCCATTATTTCCTCTCCAGGTGAGGATAACAGAGCAGCTCCACTACACTGGAATTTCAGTGTTGTAAATTGATTTATCAGCACACAAAACAAAATTATTGGCATTTATTAGTACAGTTATCACACACACACACACACACGCACACGCACACGCACACGCACACGCACACGCACACGCACACGCACACGCACACGCACACGCACACGCACACGCACACACACACACACACACACACACACACACACACACACACACACACACACACACACACACACACACACACACACACACAAACACACATACACATACAGCACCATCAGCCTTTGGAATAGCACAGGCACAATGGATAGTAAGCAGCCCTTATGTGCACTGAGAACCCTCAAGCACTCTAAGATAACCTCAACATTCTCAATTACTGGTGAAACTAATGGCTGGTGAGGTTTAAATGTGCTGTTGGTCCCTTCTCAAGACAAGGTGTCAATGAACTTCAAAAGGTGGACAGACATGCCAGCAAGTCAATACAAGGACTAAAACACCAGCGCTATTAAGAGCGTATAAACTGTTAGCGAGCAGACGCGCCTCTGCCGCCCCCGCCGCTGAATCCTCTCCCTGTCGTGGTTCTATGGCACCACGTGTAGATATTTCGTCTCTCACACCCACGTGTCTTATGTCCCGGTCCCCACGACCACGTGCGATGTCGCGCACGAGGGCCGGGACGACGCCGCGACACGGGGCAGTCGACCACCAGGATGTACCAACCAGTCTTGGCTAAGGGGAAGGCACCGACAGACTGGCGGAGAGCCGTCCTCGTACCGATTCCCAAAGCCGGGAAGGACCAAAGCTGGTCACCAGCTACCGGCCCATCGCCCTGACCAGTCATCTGGCGAAGCTGGCGGAGAGACTGGTGTCGGCACGGCTGACCCACATGACCGAGAAGGAAGACCTGGTCCCACCGGAGCAAGTCGGCTTTCGCGGGGAGAGGTCCGCGGAGGAGAACCTGGCCCGGCTGATCCAGACACCCAGGACGGCTGGAACAGGGCTAAGCCCCGGGGGCGACCGGTGGACGGCGTCACGGACGACAAGTTTGTCCTCGTCGCGTGCGACTTCAGACGCGCCTACGCTGTGATCGACCATCGAATGCTGAGGCTGAAGCTGATGAGGCTGGGCCTGCCCACCTGTCTGGTGCGCTGGGTATGGGCCTTCCTCCGTGACCGACGGGCGTCTGGGGAGGTGAACGGCACCCGGAGTGCCGCGCGCATCTTCCGTGCCGGCCTTCCGCAGGGCAGCGTCCTGGCGCCGACGTTATACACGCTGTGGGCTGCCGACCTCGTGCGGGAGCTGAGGGCCACACCGGGGACCACGGTCTACATGTACGCCGATGACACGGCTACTCTCAGCAGCGGCTGCTCGATTGAGCTGGCAAGCGCGAGAGCTCAGAAGTCGGCCGACATCATCTCTTCCTGGGCGGTGCGGTGGAAAATGAAAGTGGCAGGTGAGAAGACGCAGGCCATCATACTGTCGCAATGGCTTCGGGACGCGAAGAACATCACGGCGAAGGTTGCTGGGGTGTCGGTGGAGGCCGGCCCCCGGCTCCGCCTCCTCGGGGTCACGTTCGACCGCCTGCTGCACTTCGGCCCCCACTGCGCTGAACTCCGCCGCAAGGTCAGACCGCGAACCGCTCAACTCAGGAAGCTGACCGGCAGGACATGGCGACTCTCCGTACAACAATTACTCACCATCACCAACGGCTACGTTCCGGGAGCGCTGGAGTACGCCGCCTCCGCCTGGCTCCCAGCAGCCTCCCCCACTCATGTGGAGACCCTCGACCGGGAGCTGCGCGCGGCCGCCAGAGTGGTCACGGGCTGCGCCGCCTCCACCCCCATCCACGCTCTCATGTCTGAGGCCGGGATGATGGACGTCCAGTCCCGACGCAAAATCATGGCTGATGGATGGTCGGCCTCGCGGCATCCCTGCCGGAGGGGGACCCGCTGAGGTCTATCGGCGAGACGGACCCACCCTGCCGGAGGGGGACCCGCTGAGGCCTATCAGCGAGACGGACCCACCCTGCCGGAGGGGGACCCGCTGATGTCTATCGGCGAGACGGACCCACCCTGCCGGAGGGGGACCCGCTGATGTCTATGGGCGAGACGGACCCACCCTGCCGGAGGGGGACCCGCTGAGGTCTATCGGCGAGACGGACCCACCAAGGCGCCTCAGCACCACGACTGGGTGGAGAGAAGTGGGCGGCTCAGCCCTGACCATGGCCGGCACGCGGGACGTGCCGATTGAAGCCCGTCTTCACCACACCTTACCACCATAGAGCGACAGCGCCGCCGTCTGCTTCCACCTGGACCTGGCTCCCAAGCCCAACGGAGCGCCCCGGAGGCGGTCCGCCGCGCGGCCGCCGAGACGCGCCTACAGGAGCTCCCGACGAGAGCGGTCTGGGTATGGTCGGACGGATCGGCCAACGCCGGCGTCGCCAACGGCTGCGGTGGCGCGCTAGTCATCCCTCCGGCCGGAGACGCGCGGGAGATCCGCGTCCCGGCGGACCGCCTCTGCTCCAGCACGCGCGCGGAACTCACCGCGCTGCTCGCGGCGCTGGAGGCGGTCCTCGAGCTGCAGCACCACGGGGGCCTGCCAGTGGTCGCCTACCTCGACTCAAGGGCGGCGCTGCTACTACTATCCGGAGGCGCGGCGGCGCAGACCTCGGTGATGGGTGCCAGGATCAGGTCACAGCTCCGCAGGCTGGAGGCTTCCGGCTGCACCGTGGACCTACAGTGGGTGCCGGCGCACTGCGGCCTGCCGGGCAACGAGAGGGAGGACGTCCTGGTAAAGGAGGCGGCCACGCGCCCTCAGATGACGACGCCAGTCGACATCCGCACCCTCACCCGAACCGTCACAAGAGAAGGGCCCCCAGGAAAAGCTGGCTGGCAGGCTGGCCGGACGGGTGGTATCGGTCCATCATGGGGGACCGCCCCCCCCCCCCCCCACACACACACACCAGTCCGCGCCGCAACCCGAGAGGAGGCGGTGGACGTACACCAGCTCGGAGCGGGACACTGGGGACGCTCGGAGCAGTACTTTCACCGCACCGGACGCCGACCAACAGAGGACTGCCCCCAGTACAACGACGCTGTCTGCCCAGCGGACCTGTTCCTCGTGTGCAAGGAGACCGCCGACACGCCGGCGCACATCCTGCTGCGCTGGCCGTGCCTGTGCGGCCCTCGCCTCCTGGGCAACATCTATGCCACGGAGCGCGACCTACGGCGCGACGACGTGGTGGCGGCCTTGACCACCGGCAACACGGCCCACAAGAGGCGTGTGGCTACGTCACCGCCCCGACCGTGACTGGGAGGAACAACATCAACGTACTCAGAGTGTGCGGCTACACGTTCGACGCCGCCACTCAACGTTTTCTCCTGTCATCTTTCGCATCTTTAGCTGCAATAGAATCCTTCACTCTTCGACAAGCGTTTCAACTCTATCGCCGCCGATGGTCCTCCGGAATTGTACGAACAATTCTCACGAACAGAAACATTGAAACGGTTAAGCACAAAACACAAATTAGGGGAGAATTCATGACTCAGACATATAAATTGATACAAGAAAAGTAAACATAAACATCCTAGTAGCCGCAGTCTGCTTCAACAGAACAACTCCACTTATTAGTGTGATAAAGGATTCTAACCACTCTCACCAACTAGGCACTTATGATGATGATGATGATTGGGGTTTTTGGGGACTGACTCTTATGGTCTTACAGTGTCAATAACTAGGTTCTTAAAAAACCTGAACATTTTTTCAACATATGTGTACAGTGAGCTCAGGAGCATTCACCAGCCAGCGACTGAGACAGGAGGATATTGTAGCTGAATGGCCAATGACTTCAATCACACTGTGCACATGCCCTTAAAAACAACCCTAGAGGATGAAGAAGTGAGCACTGAACACAGAACAAAGACCATGGGTGTCATGGGGATTGGGGAGAGATAATGCTTCCCCTAAACTCCAGATTTTAACTTTAGGCTTATATGGCTGCTACATGGAAATAATTGTCTTTAGAAAGCTGTCATCCCACCAGTACTTCTCACATTTGGTCGGTGGTGACACCACCAACAAAGAATAGAAGAATAAAAAATCATGACAAGCCACTTTGCATCAATACTGGACAGGGCCTTGGCTAACATGTTAAAGGGAGGGGCAAGTGCCCCCACAGTGATTGCAAACTGACCCTACAGTGACCAAATTTTCCCCTCCATTGGCAACAAAAAAACATAGGTAAAATATAAATCAGTGTGGCCAAATTTGGAGAGTTAGGGGAGGGATGCCAAAATTATTCCATGTTCCCAGATGAGATATCATGAAATGTGGGGTGTCTAGCAAAAACACATGACAATTATAGCCTATTAGTCATGTTTTTAGACCTGTACACCTCCTGCATCCCAAGATGTGATCAAACAAGCAATTTTGGCACCCTTCATTCCCCCTAAATCTGTGAATTTGGCCACCATGATATAAATATGGTAGACAACAATGACACCAGACACATCCTAATGCCAGACTTGTTGTGTATGGTGATGTAGGTAGACAATACTGACATGATCACCAATAGAATGAGAAGTCCTGCATTACGACATCTCTAAGGTTACAGTTGTTTCCCCTATGCTGTCTGTGAGATAGAGCACAGCTTCACTGGGTTTTGTGAGTGATAGGTATATTGATATGGTTTGGAATGTAGCCATTTTTAGTAAACTTGACAAATACACTTAAAGGGAATGTTTCACCTATGTATTAGTTTTAAACTGAGATAGCCATTATCTTGGTCAGTTATTTAAATGTCTAAATTACTAAGGTCATTTTTCCCAAAACTTAACCATTTTAAGCAATTTAATTTACCATTTTCAAAATGACTCCAGGCTGGTGCAGTCACTGATTGGCTGACAGCCACTTTTTCAGCCAATCAGTGGCGGTCTATAGCTCAATATGTCATCAAACCAAATATTACAAACTTTATTTTTAAAAGTTAAGTGAGGTTTTCGAGAAAACGAATATCACCATCGTTTTCAGCAGCACTTACTTCATATTTTGCACTACAACTGGTGCATATTTGACAACTTCCATAAAGGTGAAATATTCCCTTTAAATGAGTCATTAGAGCATCTGTTAAACTATGTGTCAACACATACTTAACACAGGTAAGTTTAACCATTATTTGAACTGCCTCCCCCCCCCCCCCAGTTGTGAAAATTACTTAACAGAGGCCATAATACTTCAACTTATACTGATAGCAATAGGTATTGTGGCATTGACATTGCTGTTTTGGATAGACGTTAGCTGGCGGGCACAGAATGAGCAATAACAGTGTGGTACAAGGACAGAAAATGACGCTGAATCTATTTTACGAGGCATTTCACTTCATGGCTCTACTCACGCCCCCTGCGATCTCCCTTCTGGAATTGTATTTGGCTGTCCGAAAGCGATTGGATTTTGTTTACATTTACGTGGACGTAGATTGTGCTGAGTTGCGCACTAGCGACAGAAAACGCCGCAAACGTGCTCAAAGTAAAGCAACTGCTGCTTGCGAAAGCCGAATGAAAGTACATTCACCAATGACTATAAGTATTGAGGTTGACTTTCACAGCAAAAGTGCTCTCGGAGTAGAGGTATCTGAAAATAGAACGTGATCCGCAATCACTGCAGGCGCACCGCGCGAGGTGCGGCGGCTTTGTGCTTTTATAATTTTATTTGGACGGAAGTTAGGTCTTATCGGTTCTGATTCATCAACTATACGTGAGTATCTGTTTATTATCACTCACATAAAAATACGCTATAGAAAAACACTATCACCACATATTTTGGGACATTCATGTTTCAAGACGGATGACTTACCAGTTACCCGGCATTTTCACCTAGCCATGCGTTCGGATTTTGTGGTAGGTAAGTATGGTACCTACCGACCTAACACCTAAGTACCTACCTTTCCAGAGCGTTTTGATCTTTTTTATGGGATCATGCAAATTTTCCAGGATCATGTTCTGATTCAGAAAAATGGGAAATTATCCAGATAATTATCCATCCCAAGCAAGATTTGTGGAAAGTGTTCAGATTTAGGCTGTCTAGGTCTAAACCATGGGGGTCCACTCCACTCCTTCAACATTGGTAAAAAGTGTGACAAACCGTGAGCAGCTTCCGCATCTCGGCCGTGTTTAACAGATCTGCTCATAAGCTATATTTGGCTATCAGCTAGTATTGACCAATCAGTCTTAAAGGAAATAGTTCACCTTCAACATTAGTTTTAAACTGAGATAGCAGTTTTGTAGCCTGTGTTGGGAAACCCCTATCTGCAAGTTTTCTTGACTGAAAAGACTCCAGCCGAATATATTTGAGTTTTTGGCGAATGAATGCGGTGCTGGCGAAAGAATGTTGTACTGGTTCTAGCCCGGGCAGAGGCTATACCATCAGCCAATCAGCTTGCAGCTGGTGCTAGTAAGCGAATTGCCGGCCGCCGGTTGGCACATCTCCAATGTGAGTCTATCTTTACGTGACTACTTTCAAATCTGATTGGCTGAACCATTTTTTTTACATTCGTGTGACGTCAGGACTCTGACTCAGAGTATGCATATAGTTTTGATAAACAATACAAATTTATGGCCTTCTGTCCTGAATCGGCATGATATAAGGCCATTTTTGACAATATAAAAATAAATGTATTAAAAAGTATAATCAAATCATGTTGGGTAAAAAAGAAATTCAAGGTGAACTATTTCCTTTAATCAAGTCTTGACTTTGATTGGTCAGTCATGATGATGAAGTGGAGGGGGAGAACATTGTTTGTTTACATTTCAACAGGTTTGCCATGTTGGTTTGCTGGCAATGTATGGGCATGTGTGCATGTGCATTTTTAAGCATTCACTTAGTTTTATGAAGTATAGTTAAAGATTTAAAGGTGTATATGAAAGTTGAAATAATAATTGTATCGGTAAACATAGCAGTATTTTCCCAGAATACCTCATAAGCTTAAATGTACACCCAAATCTGTGTGTTCTTTGCTGAGGACATCTGTGAAAATTGTTGACATAAGAGGCTGTAGGTTAGCTATATTTGGGTAATTTTCAAGGATGGTAAGCCATAGACTGTGTCACCTTATATAAACAGACTAGAAAATCCATACCAATGTGACTGGTATTGGTATTACCTAGGTTTTCCTAAAATGAGACTAAGCAAGATAGAAGGCCATTGAAGTTGATCGTCCTGGGCCCAAGAGGCTATCGCCCTAGTCCACCGCCACCACCAACAACAACAAGACACCATTGACCATTCTGAGTAGTAATATTACTGGTACGAGAACGGGATCCGGGAACGGGATCCGGGAACGGGATCCGGGAACGGGATACGGGGCATGCGAGATAGGAACGGGATATGAGAACGGGATCTGGGAGTGGGATACGAGAACGGAACATGAGAAAGTGATACAGGAAGCATTGCGGGATTACTGGATATGGAATACGGGAAACAGGAACGGGACATGGGAACGGAACACGGAAACAGGAAACGGAATGGGAAACGGAACGGGACACGGAAACGGGTACACAGGAACGGGACACGGGATACGGAATACGGCAATATAATACCTACGAGAAGGGAATACAGGAACGGGATACAGTGAACAATACGGGATTGCGCTTCGCGCAATGCGAGACATCTAAACATTGGTCTGATTGCAGTTTTTCAGCGGCATCCGGCAGAACGCTCGATTTGTGACAACTGACAACTGACAGACACATTCTAAGTTTTGCACTCAACCGGTAAACAAAGAAACGAAGCGCGAACTAAGTTTGAGGTACGCGCGCGCTAATGTTGTGTACGGGCGTCCCCCTCTTCTACGTCACAGCGACTCCGGGGTCGCGGCAATTAAATTAGTGTTGTCACCACTTTTTCGGCCTGAGTGTTCTACCTGGTTTATATGGCCTTGGTCTAAACCCACGCTGTGTCTGGCATGCATTGGTGTACTCTCCTATGCTCTTCTTTGGTCAACACTACATATAAACTATTGTCTTTGTACTGTGTAGTCACTGCAATTTATACAGTTCAGTAGGTGGCGTTGTGTTGGGATTAATTCCAACAAGGTGGTTTGGAGTTGTGCAGACATTTCTTGTGCTCGGAAATGTTAAGTGATAATTCAGTGATAGCTGTTCTAATCATAGAGTTCAGCAAAGAAGGTAGCCACTAGCCAGGGTTGTGCCCAGTCATTCACTGATATGTAAACGCCACATCCTTATGTGGCTAATATGAAAAGTACATCTTAAGGGACTGAATCATGATTCAAGTAAGAAGTTGTCCTTCAGGAGAAACCTCCCTAAAACCTCAACATCCTATTTCTTTTCCAGATAATTGATGCACTAGAACGCACCTAGTCAGTGATTAGCCAGCCAGCCAGCGCCATGGACACGAGTATCCCGCCGGGCCTGTGTGCCCTGTACAAGGCCTGCAGTCGTCAGTACCCGGACCAGCTCAACCCGCTGCAGGTCACCGCCGTCGTCAAGTACTGGTGAGTGGCAGCCGGCCGTCGCGCAGCCGCACTGTGCGGCGGTACAGCCGCTGGCATGTACTCTGGTGTGCGGCGGTACAGCCGCTGGCATGTACTCTGGTGTGCGGTGGTACAGCCGCTGGCATGTACTCTGGTGTACGGCGGTACAGCCGCTGGCATGTACTCTGGTGTGCGGCGGTACAGCCGCTGGCATGTACTCTGGTGTGCGGCGGTACAGCCGCTGTCATGTACTCTGGTGTGACGGTCACAGACTGGTGTCGGCTGTGGCCTGTGGGGCGCCCTCACGCGTCCGTCGCCAGCCCACCGCGTCCAGAGACGGACCGGTCTGCAGCTGACTCGCTTCTGATTGGTGCAGAGCTGCTGTGCTGGACTCGTCCTTCTGCAGTGCTGCTTTTCATGCCATCTGTGTTAAACTGAATTCTGCTGAACAGTTTGTAGAATGATGAAACAAAGATGCGACTGTGTGCCTCTGAACTAAGTGACTGGAAGCAATGGATTCAAAGATCTATATCCATATTTGCTTTGCTTTAGATTAACTTTCGCTTTACCAAAGGTGTATTCCCTTTCAGATTCCTTCCATGCTCCTTTCTCATTTCCTCGAACTTGTCTTCTTTTGACTTGGCACTTGAAATGATAACGTCCCCATGTGAGCTGTTACCAGTTGTTGCATTACTCCCGGTTGTGTGGCAGGCTGGGCGGGCCGGACCCTCTGGACTACATCAGTATGTACCGCTACGACGGCCAGACGGAGGCCGGAGTACCGCCCCACTGGCACTACGTCAGGTGAGAACACTACACCATGAAGCTGCCGTGAACAGAATTACCACAAACAAACCGAAACCGATGCATACTGTGTATACATTCTATTTTAAGCGTACTATTGTGGCCTCATTGGAAATTGGACATTCTGTTAGAGATTGGGTCCATCACTGACCCCGCTGTGTGCCGGCAGTTTCGGCCTCTCTGACCTGCATGGTGACGGCCGGGTGCACGAGCCGAGCGGCCCGGACACCCCGAGTGGTCTCGGTCTGGAGCTGACGTTCCGGCTGCGACACGAGCCGGACGAGACGGCGCCGCCCACCTGGCCGGCCGCCATGATGCAGGCGCTCGCCAAATACGTCCTCCAGTCCGGTGAGCCACGCGCTGGCAGATGGTGCGGTACTGGGTAGTTTTCGGGATCAGGCTGGATCAGGGGGGGGGGGGTCTGTGTGTTGCTGTGACTGTTAAATGCCGTGATTCGTCGCTTAGGTCTCTATTTATCAAAAGTTAACATGCATTTCATGTCTCTGATCATTAATCGTTCGATATATGTTAAAGGGAAATAATTACCTTTTCCCACAAAAATGGAGTTAGCACTTGAAATCGCCAGACGAGACCAAAATATATTGTAAAAATCATCACATTTTGCATGAAAACCTTCCTACCGAAAGATATTTCAAGTTATAGTTGATAAGCGTTCCACACTTTTAACGACCGGTACTTGCAAGTACTTTTGGTCCTCATCAAACTGCGGACTTTTTCCGTATTGTTTTTTTTACGCAATGGAGTGGAAAATATATTGTGCGTTCTGCTTTTTGTGATTATATGCCCGGCGATCCTCTAAAACTAACAGCGATTGGAAAAAGTGACAATACAATCGGAAGTTCATCGATGCACATCAACGGCGGCATAGTTAGTAGTTGCGACCCTCAATTTGTGAAAATCGCTTCATTTGTTTTCAACATTAGGGGTTTTGTATAATTTGTATGTGGCTGTATATAACACTATGCTTTATATTATCATGCAAAATAATAAAAAAATCCCCAAAAAACTAACGAACAATAACACAAAACTGGCAATTAAATCGGAAACTCATCGATGCACATCGACGGCGACCTATTTAGCGTCGGCGATTTGTTTACGAAGTCATTGTCATGCTTCTCGGCGCTCTTAACCATTTGTGGCGAATTGTTCCTGATTATATGCTGGGAAGCGCCGTTTAGTATACCCAAGTCTGTAGCAAGCTTCGTTAATGACGTCACTGGTGTCATTCTTGTGTAGCATTGCAAAATATATCTGATTTTGAGTTGAAAGCTAATTAAATACTTATTCAAAGTATTTTTTTAAGTTTGAATTTTCTTGTTAATCATTATTAAAGGTATTTTATCACTGTATTTCATAGTAGTTGACACTTCAGAAACTTATGACGTAATAATATTATATACACTATGCATTTCCTCGCCTTTTGCTACTGTGGCGCAGTGCCGAGTGCTTTGCGAATACTTGCTTGCCTGGGGTTCAAATCATTCCGCCCGTATTTCATTCGAGCTGGCATAGTTTGCATGTTGTTGTTATTCATAACTTATACTGATAGTCAGTCATGCATCACGGATGCTTCACGGATTGCTTCACGGATCAGTTTGATCGGAAACGTCACAGAGCCTTCAAAAATGCCGCACTCGATGTAAACAATGGTAGGGAAGGACGAATTTGTCAATGACCTTCATGAAGTACACAAGGTACTTGTTTTTTTTCCTCCAAACTTACAACTTTGAATTTGGGAATAATTTTATTTAATTCTTAAATTTGATTAAATCCTGCTTTACTGTTCAGGTAACCTGCTGGTGAGTGGTGACCACATTTCGTACCACGTGCCGCTGGACGGCGGCGAGTCCCGCCTGCAGCACATCCTGCTGGCCGCCGACCCCGGTCTGGGTCAGGTCACCACCCCGCTCGGGCCCGTCCAGTTCGTCCAGATTGTCGGCATCACGCCCGAGGAGCTGGAGGCCGTCCAGCACTGGAACGGGGCAGGAATGGTCGATATCATGAAACGCTGCACAGGGTGAGCACCATGGCAGAGTGGCGGGGATGAGAGGTGGGATACAGGGTGGCGGGGAGGAGAGGTGGGATACAGGGTGGCGGGGAGGAGAGGTGGGATACGGGGTGGCGGGGAGGAGAGGTGGAGGATAATACTGGGATATGGTGCATTGTTCGTGGGATTTAACAGTTCTGCGAGTATATTCTAAAAGATGGCATGTCTAGTCGAATATCGAAAACTTTATGGGATATCGTTAACATTCTGTTTTGTAGAGGCCTTTAATTTAAGCTTTTGCTTTTGCGCCGATCCGCAATTGTCTGTTCTAATTTATGTATCTTTCGTTGGACAAAATAAACAAACTGAAACTAATGAAGAACGAAAAACATGGTAACGAGCATTCTGCTCTCCTGTGCTACCCCACCCCTATCTGGCTGTGGGGTCCCTGTCCGGTCCTATTGTCTGGTCCTACTGTCCGGTCTTACTGTCCGGTCCTACTGCCCGGTCCTCCTGTCCGGTCCTACTGTCTGGTCCTACTGGACGGGGCGGGCGGTCCCCTGCCGGTATCCTGGTCTGCTCGTGTTACCCCACATCTGAGACTGACTGCCTTCTCGTTCTGTTCTGCAGAGCCGGCGGCCCTCTGCTGGTGACCGATATGCGGCGCGGTGAGTCGGTGTTCGAGCTGGACCCGGCCGTGCGCGAGGAGGTGGAGTGCGGGATCGACGTGGAGGGCAGTAACCTGTCTGGGGTGTCTGCCTGGCTCAGCTGGTCCCGCCGCGACCCGACCGACCCGACCGACCCGACCGACCCGGCAGCAGCGGCAGCGGGCATCACAGGTCAGTTGTCTCCAGTCGGCCTGACGAGAGACGGGAGTCGTCGCTGGTGCGGAGGGTGGTTAACACAGGTCAGTTGTCTCCAGTCGGCCTGACGAGAGACGGGAGTCGTCGCTGGTGCGGAGGGTGGTTAACACAGGTCAGTTGTCTCCAGTCGGCCTGACGAGAGACGGGAGTCGTCGCTGGTGCGGAGGGTGGTTAACACAGGTCAGTTGTCTCCAGTCGGCCTGACGAGAGACGGGAGTCGTCGCTGGTGCGGAGGGTGGTTAACACAGGTCAGTTGTCTCCAGTCGGCCTGACGAGAGACGTGAGTCGTCGCTGGTGCGGAGGGTGGTTAACACAGGTCAGTTGTCTCCAGTCGGCCTGACGAGAGACGGGAGTCGTCGCTGGTGCGGAGGGTGGTTAACACAGGTCAGTTGTCTCCAGTCGGCCTGACGAGAGACGGGAGTCGTCGCTGGTGCGGAGGGTGGTTAACACAGGTCAGTTGTCTCCAGTCGGCCTGACGAGAGACGCGAGTCGTCGCTGGTGCGGAGGGTGGTTAACACAGGTCAGTTGTCTCCAGTCGGCCTGACGAGAGACGGGAGTCGTCGCTGGTGCGGAGGGTGGTTAACACAGGTCAGTTGTCTCCAGTCGGCCTGACGAGAGACGCGAGTCGTCGCTGGTGCGGAGGGTGGTTAACACAGGTCAGTTGTCTCCAGTCGGCCTGACGAGAGACGGGAGTCGTCGCTGGTGCGGAGGGTGGTTAACACAGGTCAGTTGTCTCCAGTCGGTCTGACGAGAGACGGGAGTCGTCGCTGGTGCGGAGGGTGGTTAACACAGGTCAGTTGTCTCCAGTCGGCCTGACGAGAGACGGGAGTCGTCGCTGGTGCGGAGGGTGGTTAACACAGGTCAGTTGTTTCCAGTCGGCCTGACGAGAGACGGGAGTCGTCGCTGGTGCGGAGGGTGGTTAACACAGGTCAGTTGTCTCCAGTCGGCCTGACGAGAGACGGGAGTCGTCGCTGGTGCGGAGGGTGGTTAACACAGGTCAGTTGTCTCCAGTCGGTCTGACGAGAGACGGGAGTCGTCGCTGGTGCGGAGGGTGGTTAACACAGGTCAGTTGTCTCCAGTCGGCCTGACGAGAGACGGGAGTCGTCGCTGGTGCGGAGGGTGGTTAACACAGGTCAGTTGTCTCCAGTCGGCCTGACGAGAGACGGGAGTCGTCGCTGGTGCGGAGGGTGGTTAACACAGGTCAGTTGTCTCCAGTCGGTCTGACGAGAGACGGGAGTCGTCGCTGGTGCGGAGGGCGGAGGGTGGTTAACACAGGTCAGTTGTCTCCAGTCGGCCTGACGAGAGACGTGAGTCGTCGCTGGTGCGGAGGGTGGTTAACACAGGTCAGTTGTCTCCAGTCGGCCTGACGAGAGACGGGAGTCGTCGCTGGTGCGGAGGGTGGTTAACACAGGTCAGTTGTCTCCAGTCGGCCTGACGAGAGACGGGAGTCGTCGCTGGTGCGGAGGGTGGTTAACACAGGTCAGTTGTCTCCAGTCGGCCTGACGAGAGACGGGAGTCGTCGCTGGTGCGGAGGGTGGTTAACACAGGTCAGTTGTCTCCAGTCGGCCTGACGAGAGACGGGAGTCGTCGCTGGTGCGGAGGGTGGTTAACACAGGTCAGTTGTCTCCAGTCGGCCTGACGAGAGACGGGAGTCGTCGCTGGTGCGGAGGGTGGTTAACACAGGTCAGTTGTCTCCAGTCGGCCTGACGAGAGACGGGAGTCGTCGCTGGTGCGGAGGGTGGTTAACACAGGTCAGTTGTCTCCAGTCGGCCTGACGAGAGACGGGAGTCGTCGCTGGTGCGGAGGGTGGTTAACACAGGTCAGTTGTCTCCAGTCGGTCTGACGAGAGACGGGAGTCGTCGCTGGTGCGGAGGGCGGAGGGTGGTTAACACAGGTCAGTTGTCTCCAGTCGGCCTGACGAGAGACGTGAGTCGTCGCTGGTGCGGAGGGTGGTTAACACAGGTCAGTTGTCTCCAGTCGGCCTGACGAGAGACGTGAGTCGTCGCTGGTGCGGAGGGTGGTTAACACAGGTCAGTTGTCTCCAGTCGGCCTGACGAGAGACGTGAGTCGTCGCTGGGGCGGAGGGTGGTTAACACAGGTCAGTTGTCTCCAGTCGGTCTGACGAGAGACGGGAGTCGTCGCTGGTGCGGAGGGTGGTTAACACAGGTCAGTTGTCTCCAGTCGGCCTGACGAGAGACGGGAGTCGTCGCTGGTGCGGAGGGTGGTTAACACAGGTCAGTTGTCTCCAGTCGGCCTGACGAGAGACGGGAGTCGTCGCTGGTGCGGAGGGTGGTTAACACAGGTCAGTTGTCTCCAGTCGGCCTGACGAGAGACGGGAGTCGTCGCTGGTGCGGAGGGTGGTTAACACAGGTCAGTTGTTTCCAGTCGGCCTGACGAGAGACGGGAGTCGTCGCTGGTGCGGAGGGTGGTTAACACAGGTCAGTTGTCTCCAGTCGGCCTGACGAGAGACGGGAGTCGTCGCTGGTGCGGAGGGTGGTTGGTGTCGGTTTTATGATAGCCAGTACCCATACACCCAGTATAAGCCAGTATCCATACACCCAGTATAAGCCAGTATCCATACACCCAGTATAAGCCAGTATCCATACACCCAGTATAAGTCAGTATCCATACACCCAGTATAAGCCAGTACCCATACACCCAGTATAAGTCAGTATCCATACACCCAGTATAAGCCAGTACCCATACACCCAGTATAAGCCAGTACCCATACACCCAGTATAAGCCAGTATACATACACCCAGTATAGGCCAGTATCCATACACCCAGTATAAGCCAGTACCCATACACCCAGTATAAGCCAGTACCCATACACCCAGTATAAGCCAGTACCCATACACCCAGTGTCCATACACCCAGTATAAGCCAGTATCCATACACCCAGTATAAGCCAGTATCCATACACCCAGTATAAGCCAGTACCCATACACCCAGTATAAGCCAGTACCCATACACCCAGTATAAGCCAGTACCCATACACCCAGTATAAGCCAGTATACATACACCCAGTATAAGCCAGTATCCATACACCCAGTATAAGCCAGTACCCATACACCCAGTATAAGCCAGTACCCATACACCCAGTATAAGCCAGTACCCATACACCCAGTATAAGCCAGTACCCATACACCCAGTATAAGCCAGCATCCATACACCCAGTATAAGCCAGTACCCATACACCCAGTATAAGCCAGTACCCATACACCCAGTATCCATACACCCAGTATAAGCCAGTACCCATACACCCAGTATAAGCCAGTATCCATACACCCAGTATAAGCCAGTACCCATACACCCAGTATAAGCCAGTACCCATACACCCAGTATCCATACACCCAGTATAAGCCAGTATCCATACACCCAGTATAAGCCAGTACCCATACACCCAGTATAAGCCAGTACCCATACACCCAGTATAAGCCAGTACCCATACACCCAGTATAAGCCAGTACCCATACACCCAGTATAAGCCAGTATCCATACACCCAGTATAAGCCAGTATCCATACACCCAGTATAAGCCAGTATCCATACACCCAGTATAAGCCAGTATCCATACACCCAGTATAAGCCAGTATCCATACACCCAGTATAAACCAGTATCCATACACCCAGTATAAGCCAGTATCCATACACCCAGTATAAGCCAGTACCCATACACCCAGTATAAGCCAGTATCCATACACCCAGTATAAGCCAGTACCCATACACCCAGTATAAGCCAGTATACATACACCCAGTATAAGCCAGTACCCATACACCCAGTATAAGCCAGTATCCATACACCCAGTATAAGCCAGTACCCATACACCCAGTATAAGCCAGTATACATACACCCAGTATAGGCCAGTACCCATACACCCAGTATAAGCCAGTATACATACACCCAGTATAAGCCAGTATCCATACACCCAGTATAAGCCAGTATCCATATACCCAGTATAAGCCAGTACCCATACACCCAGTATAAGTCAGTATCCATACACCCAGTATAAGCCAGTATCCATACACCCAGTATAAGCCAGTACCCATACACCCAGTATAAGCCAGTATCCATACACCCAGTATAAGCCAGTATCCATACACCCAGTATAAGCCAGTACCCATACACCCAGTATAAGCCAGTACCCATACACCCAGTATAAGCCAGTACCCATACACCCAGTATAAGCCAGTACCCATACACCCAGTATAAGCCAGTACTGACCCGTACGACAGACCCGGCGGCGGCGGCGGCGGTGGAGCAGGAGGCGGCTCCGCTCAGTACTGACGTGCCTGTCTGTGTGTGTGTGTGTACGACAGACCCGGCGGCGGCGGTGGAGCAGGAGGCGGCTCCGCTCAGTACTGACGTGCCTGTCTGTGTGTGTGTGTACGACAGACCCGGCGGCGGCGGTGGAGCAGGAGGCGGCTCCGCTCAGTACTGACGTGCCTGTCTGTCTCTGTGTACGACAGACCCGGCGGCGGCGGTGGAGCAGGAGGCGGCTCCGCTCAGTACTGACGTGCCTGTCTGTGTGTGTGTACGACAGACCCGGCGGCGGCGGTGGAGCAGGAGGCGGCTCCGCTCAGTACTGACGTGCCTGTCTGTGTGTGTGTACGACAGACCCGGCGGTGGCGGTGGAGCAGGAGGCGGCTCCGCTCAGTACTGACGTGCCTGTCTGTGTGTGTGTACGACAGACCCGGCGGCGGCGGTGGAGCAGGAGGCGGCTCCGCTCAGTACTGACGTGCCTGTCTGTGTGTGTGTACGACAGACCCGGCGGCGGCGGTGGAGCAGGAGGCGGCTCCGCTCAGTACTGACGTGCCTGTCTGTGTGTGTACGACAGACCCGGCGGCGGCGGTGGAGCAGGAGGCGGCTCCGCTCAGTACTGACGTGCCTGTCTGTCTCTGTGTACGACAGACCCGGTGGCGGCGGTGGAGCAGGAGGCGGCTCCGCTCAGTACTGACGTGCCTGTCTGTGTGTGTGTACGACAGACCCGGCGGCGGCGGTGGAGCAGGAGGCGGCTCCGCTCAGTACTGACGTGCCTGTCTCTGTGTGTGTACGACAGACCCGGCGGCGGCGGTGGAGCAGGAGGCGGCTCCGCTCAGTACTGACGTGCCTGTCTGTCTCTGTGTACGACAGACCCGGCGGCGGCGGTGGAGCAGGAGGCGGCTCCGCTCAGTACTGACGTGCCTGTCTGTCTCTGTGTACGGCAGACCCGGCGGCGGCGGTGGAGCAGGAGGCGGCTCCGCTCAGTACTGACGTGCCTGTCTCTGTGTACGACAGACCCGGCGGCGGCGGTGGAGCAGGAGGTGGCTCCGCTCAGTACTGACGTGCCTGTCTGTCTGTGTACGACAGACCCGGCGGCGGCGGTGGAGCAGGAGGCGGCTCCGCTCAGTACTGACGTGCCTGTCTGTGTGTGTGTGTACGACAGACCCGGCGGCGGCGGTGGAGCAGGAGGCGGCTCCGCTCAGTACTGACGTGCTTGTCTGTCTCTGTGTACGACAGACCCGGCGGCGGCGGTGGAGCAGGAGGTGGCTCCGCTCAGTACTGGCGTGCCTGTCTGTGTCTGTGTACGACAGACCCGGCGGCGGCGGTGGAGCAGGAGGCGGCTCCGCTCAGTACTGACGTGCCTGTCTCTGTGTGTGTACGACAGACCCGGCGGCGGCGGTGGAGCAGGAGGCGGCTCCGCTCAGTACTGACGTGCCTGTCTGTCTGTGTACGACAGACCCGGCGGCGGCGGTGGAGCAGGAGGTGGCTCCGCTCAGTACTGACGTGCCTGTCTGTCTGTGTACGACAGACCCGGCGGCGGCGGTGGAGCAGGAGGTGGCTCCGCTCAGTACTGACGTGCCTGTCTGTGTGTGTACGACAGACCCGGCGGCGGCGGTGGAGCAGGAGGCGGCTCCGCTCAGTACTGACGTGCCTGTCTGTCTCTGTGTACGACAGACCCGGCGGCGGCGGTGGAGCAGGAGGCGGCTCCGCTCAGTACTGACGTGCCTGTCTGTCTCTGTACACAAAAACGACAGATTTGGGACTTCACTCGCACCGACATCGACAAACTAACAAGACTATTGACAGATACAGACTGGGACAGATTACTTGACTGCGACGTTGACACGGCAACTGAGAACATGACTGACGCTTTGATGACAGCTGCTAAAGAATGCATTCCTCAAAAATTCATTGTCATCAAGACCAAAGACAAACCTTGGTTTTCAAATGACTTAAAACGAGAAATACGAAAACGCGACAGACTATTTCGCATAGCCAAAAGACGCAACACCGACTATGACTGGGATCGCTGGAGGAGACAACGTAACGTAGCGACTGACACCAACCAACGACTAAAAGACGAACATATTAGAACAAAAGTAACGCAACTGCTAGAAAGAAAAAGAGACCCTCGGACATATCATAAAATGCTACAAGACATTATCGGCAGGAAACGTGACAGTAAAATCCCACCACTCATTCGACAAGACGGTGCACCCATCACAGACGACCTAGACAAAGCAACAATTCTAAACAAGCATTTCGCTGACCAAACACGACTTGACACAGAAGACAAACAGATACCGACGATCATCCCTCCTGAAACTGCGGTACCATTCCTGGCGGAGGTCCGAGTAACTGAGCCTGAGGTTCTCGGCATACTTAACAGCCTTGACATTAATAAATCATCAGATCCCGGCAAAATACCTAATAAGTTCCTCAAGATGTGTGCGCTCCTAATTGCCCTTCCTTTATCCAAACTATTTAACAAATCCCTTCAATCGGGAAAATTCCCCACATCTTGGAAAAAAGCATCTGTCACTCCAATTTTCAAACAAAAGGGCTCCAGTTCCGACCCAACAAATTATCGACCGATTAGTCTTCTTTCTAACATTTCAAAAATTATCGAGAAACTTGTCTTTAACAAAATATACGAACACCTTAATAACAATAATCTGTTGACTGAAAAGCAAAGTGGGTATCGTCCAGACCACAGCACGTATATTCAATTATTATATCTAACTCATGAAATGTATTCGGCATTAAACGCAGGCAATCAATTCACCGCCGTATTCCTGGACATCTCTAAATATTTTGATAAAATTTGGCATGATGGTCTAATAGCTAAATGTAAAATACAATTCAAAATCATTGGACCCCTTCTGGAATGGCTTGAAACATATTTAATCGGTCGATCACAAACGGTACGAGTCGGAAATTCAATTTCACCACCCGAGGAAATCCTTTCTGGCTGCCCCCAGGGCTCAGTGCTCGGACCTCTGCTAGCAATTATGTACCTAAATGACCTCTCCGGACAGACTCACAATGACGCTCTTTTTTACGCAGACGACACCTCTCTTTACGCATCTCACTCTCAGGACTCCGAAGGACAACTATCCATACAGACTGACCTGGATATCATTCAGCAATACGGACATGACTGGGCGATAAGCTTTAATACCCTTAAGACAGTACGACTTACATTCACGAATAGACATGACATTCCAGACATGAGACTAACATTTGATGGACAAGACATACCTGCAGAGACGAGCCACAAACATCTTGGACTTACGCTGTCAACTGACCTACACTTCAAACAACACATTAATACAATCATACGTACGATAAATAAAACACTAGGGCCTATTTATCCTGTGGCTAGATTTCTCCCACGATCAGTACTTGACAACATCTATAAGACTTACATAAGACCACACTTTGACTACTGTGACATTATTTACGACGGAAATATAACACTGACTGACGCCCAACGACTAGAATCTCTACAAAACCGATGTGCCAGACTCGTGACCGGAGCAATGTTTCGAACACCAACGACATCACTACTGAACGATTTGGGGTGGGAACGACTGACTACAAGGCGACTTATACATAAACTCATCTTCTTCCATAGACTTTATTATGATAATCCTCATCTACCTACATACCTGACCAACATACTGACAGACACAAGAATAAACGCAACTGGTCTTCGACTACGTAACAGCAGCCTTCTTTCTACCATACCAGCGCGTCTCACATCATTCTATCGCTCTTTTTTTCCCGCAACCATTCGAAACTGGAACCTATTGCCCATAACCCTACGTGACACTCAATCCCGTTCTCACTTTGCTCGTCTAGTCTGGCAGCGACTTGGAACACCAAAACCACCACTAACACACATGTACGGTACTAAAACAGGAAACACACTTCACACTAGACTTCGAATCGGATTAACAACACTTAACGTACATCTCTTTCAAATACAATATCCGGATATCACGAGCCCATCATGCAGATGTGGACATAGACGCGAAGATGCCGCTCATTTCATTTTCACGTGTCCCCTTTACAATGTCCAAAGAAATAATCTTATCACCAATATTAAAGTAGAAATTCCTCTTTTTGATAACTTTTCGACCTCTAAGAAATGTAACATTCTTCTGAATGGAAAGGGCCTAACCAAACACCAAGAATCATATGTCGCTTTTCACTTTCAATCATTCATCATGCAAACTCGACGCTTTCGTTCACCTTCATAACATACGTAATTAGCTTCACAACATTACACTGATCCGACTGCAGCTGCCTGGCGCCGGTGAACTTTGATGAATACGCGCGACACTCGGCGGGCGGGTGGCGGGGTCGGCGCGTTCGACAAAGGGACCTTGGTTTCTTTTAGTTTGCTTGTGTTACACGATTTATCTTCGCTTTATGTATGTCTTATGTTATTCTGGAAAGGTGCTATGATTTAAGCGTAAGCTTTTGCGCCGATCCATTTTGTTGTGTATTGTATGTTTATTTGGTTTATTTGCAATAAATTTCTCTGAACTGAACTGAACTCTGTGTACGACAGACCCGGCGGCGGCGGTGGAGCAGGAGGCGGCTCCGCTCAGTACTGACGTGCCTGTCTCTGTGTACGACAGACCCGGTGGCGGCGGTGGAGCAGGAGGTGGCTCCGCTCAGTACTGACGTGCCTGTCTGTCTGTGTACGACAGACCCGGCGGCGGCGGTGGAGCAGGAGGCGGCTCCGCTCAGTACTGACGTGCCTGTCTGTGTGTGTGTGTGTACGACAGACCCGGCGGCGGCGGTGGAGCAGGAGGCGGCTCCGCTCAGTACTGACGTGCTTGTCTGTCTCTGTGTACGACAGACCCGGCGGCGGCGGTGGAGCAGGAGGTGGCTCCGCTCAGTACTGACGTGCCTGTCTGTGTCTGTGTACGACAGACCCGGCGGCGGCGGTGGAGCAGGAGGCGGCTCCGCTCAGTACTGACGTGCCTGTCTCTGTGTGTGTACGACAGACCCGGCGGCGGCGGTGGAGCAGGAGGCGGCTCCGCTCAGTACTGACGTGCCTGTCTGTCTGTGTACGACAGACCCGGCGGCGGCGGTGGAGCAGGAGGTGGCTCCGCTCAGTACTGACGTGCCTGTCTGTCTGTGTACGACAGACCCGGCGGCGGCGGTGGAGCAGGAGGTGGCTCCGCTCAGTACTGACGTGCCTGTCTGTGTGTGTGTACGACAGACCCGGCGGCGGCGGTGGAACAGGAGGCGGCTCCGCTCAATACTGACGTGCCTGTCTGTCTCTGTGTACGACAGACCCGGCGGCGGCGGTGGAGCAGGAGGCGGCTCCGCTCAGTACTGACGTGCCTGTCTGTGTCTGTGTACGACAGACCCGGCGGCGGCGGTGGAGCAGGAGGTGGCTCCGCTCAGTACTGACGTGCCTGTCTCTGTGTGTGTACGACAGACCCGGCGGCGGCGGTGGAGCAGGAGGTGGCTCCGCTCAGTACTGACGTGCCTGTCTCTGTGTGTGTACGACAGACCCGGCGGCGGCGGTGGAGCAGGAGGTGGCTCCGCTCAGTACTGACATACCTGTCTGTGTGTGTGTACGACAGACCCGGCGGCGGCGGTGGAGCAGGAGGCGCTCCGCTCAGTACTGACGTGCCTGTCTGTCTCTGTGTACGACAGACCCGGCGGCGGCGGTGGAGCAGGAGGCGGCTCCGCTCAGTACTGACGTGCCTGTCTGTCTCTGTGTACGACAGACCCGGCGGCGGCGGTGGAGCAGGAGGCGGCTCCGCTCAGTACTGACGTGCCTGTCTCTGTGTGTGTACGACAGACCCGGCGGCGGCGGTGGAGCAGGAGGCGGCTCCGCTCAGTACTGACGTGCCTGTCTCTGTGTGTACGACAGACCCGGCGGCGGCGGTGGAGCAGGAGGTGGCTCCGCTCAGTACTGACGTGCCTGTCTGTGTGTGTGTACGACAGACCCGGCGGCGGCGGTGGAGCAGGAGGCGGCTCCGCTCAGTACTGACGTGCCTGTCTGTCTCTGTGTACGACAGACCCGGCGGCGGCGGTGGAGCAGGAGGCGGCTCCGCTCAGTACTGACGTGCCTGTCTGTGTCTGTGTACGACAGACCCGGCGGCGGCGGTAGAGCAGGAGGCGGCTCCGCTCAGTACTGACGTGCCTGTCTCTGTGTACGACAGACCCGGCGGCAGCGGTGGAGCAGGAGGCGGCTCCGCTCAGTACTGACGTGTCTGTCTCTGTGTACGACAGACCCGGCGGCGGCGGTGGAGCAGGAGGTGGCTCCGCTCAGTACTGACGTGCCTGTCTATCTCTGTGTACGACAGACCCGGCGGCGGCGGTGGAGCAGGAGGTGGCTCCGCTCAGTACTGACGTGCCTGTCTGTCTGTGTACAACAGACCCGGCGGCGGCGGTGGAGCAGGAGGTGGCTCCGCTCAGTACTGACGTGCCTGTCTGTCTCTGTGTACGACAGACCCGGCGGCGGCGGTGGAGCAGGAGGCGGCTCCGCTCAGTACTGACGTGCCTGTCTGTGTGTGTACGACAGACCCGGCGGCGGCGGTGGAGCAGGAGGTGGCTCCGTTCAGTACTGACGTGCCTGTCTGTCTCTGTGTACAACAGACCCGGCGGCGGCGGTGGAGCAGGAGGCGGCTCCGCTCAGTACTGACGTGCCTGTCTCTGTGTGTGTGTACGACAGACCCGGCGGCGGCGGTGGAGCAGGAGGCGGCTCCGCTCAGTACTGACGTGCCTGTCTGTCTCTGTGTACGACAGACCCGGCGGCGGCGGTGGAGCAGGAGGCGGCTCCGCTCAGTACTGACGTGCCTGTCTGTCTCTGTGTACGACAGACCCGGCGGCGGCGGTGGAGCAGGAGGCGGCTCCGCTCAGTACTGACGTGCCTGTCTGTGTGTGTGTACGACAGACCCGGCGGCGGCGGTGGAGCAGGAGGCGGCTCCGCTCAGTACTGACGTGCCTGTCTGTGTGTGTACGACAGACCCGGCGGCGGCGGTGGAGCAGGAGGCGGCTCCGCTCAGTACTGACGTGCCTGTCTCTGTGTACGACAGACCCGGCGGCGGCGGTGGAGCAGGAGGCGGCTCCGCTCAGTACTGACGTGCCTGTCTGTGTGTGTGTACGACAGACCCGGCGGCGGCGGTGGAGCAGGAGGTGGCTCCGCTCAGTACTGACGTGCCTGTCTCTGTGTACGACAGACCCGGCGGCGGCGGTGGAGCAGGAGGCGGCTCCGCTCAGTGCTGACGTACCTGTCGGTCTCTGTGTACGACAGACCCGGCGGCGGCGGTGGAGCAGGAGGCGGCTCCGCTCAGTACTGACGTGCCTGTCTGTGTGTGTACGACAGACCCGGCGGCGGCGGTGGAGCAGGAGGCGGCTCCGCTCAGTACTGACGTGCCTGTCTGTCTCTGTGTACGACAGACCCGGCGGCGGCGGTGGAGCAGGAGGCGGCTCCGCTCAGTACTGACGTGCCTGTCTGTGTGTGTGTACGACAGACCCGGCGGCGGCGGTGGAGCAGGAGGCGGCTCCGCTCAGTACTGACGTGCCTGTCTCTGTGTGTGTACGACAGACCCGGCGGCGGCGGTGGAGCAGGAGGCGGCTCCGCTCAGTACTGACGTGCCTGTCTGTGTGTGTACGACAGACCCGGCGGCGGCGGTGGAGCAGGAGGCGGCTCCGCTCAGTACTGACGTGCCTGTCTGTCTGTGTACGACAGACCCGGCGGCGGCGGTGGGGCAGGAGGTGGCTCCGCTCAGTACTGACGTGCCTGTCTGTGTGTGTGTACGACAGACCCGGCGGCGGCGGTGGAGCAGGAGGCGGCTCCGCTCAGTACTGACGTGCCTGTCTGTCTCTGTGTACGACAGACCCGGCGGCGGCGGTGGAGCAGGAGGCGGCTCCGCTCAGTACTGACGTGCCTGTCTGTCTCTGTGTACGACAGACCCGGCGGCGGCGGTGGAGCAGGAGGTGGCTCCGCTCAGTACTGACGTGCCTGTCTGTCTTTGTGTACGACAGACCCGGCGGCGGCGGTGGAGCAGGAGGCGGCTCCGCTCAGTACTGACGTGCCTGTTTGTGTGTGTGTGTGTACGACAGACCCGGCGGCGGCGGTGAAGCAGGAGGCGGCTCCGCTCAGTACTGACGTGCCTGTCTCTGTGTGTGTGTACGACAGACCCGGCGGCGGCGGTGGAGCAGGAGGCGGCTCCGCTCAGTACTGACGTGCCTGTCTGTGTGTGTGTACGACAGACCCGGCGGCGGCGGTGGAGCAGGAGGCGGCTCCGCTCAGTACTGACGTGCCTGTCTGTCTCTGTGTACGACAGACCCGGCGGCGGCGGTGGAGCAGGAGGCGGTTCCGCTCAGTACTGACGTGCCTGTCTGTCTCTGTGTACGACAGACCCGGCGGCGGCGGTGGAGCAGGAGGCGGCTCCGCTCAGTACTGACGTGCCTGTCTGTGTCTGTGTACGACAGACCCGGCGGCGGCGGTGGAGCAGGAGGCGGCTCCGCTCAGTACTGACGTGCCTGTCTCTGTGTACGACAGACCCGGCGGCGGCGGTGGAGCAGGAGGTGGCTCCGCTCAGTACTGACGTGCCTGTCTGTCTCTGTGTACGACAGACCCGGCGGCGGCGGTGGAGCAGGAGGCGGCTCCGCTCAGTACTGACGTGCCTGTCTGTCTGTGTACGACAGACCCGGCGGCGGCGGTGGAGCAGGAGGCGGCTCCGCTCAGTACTGACGTGCCTGTCTCTGTGTACGACAGACCCGGCGGCGGCGGTGGAGCAGGAGGCGGCTCCGCTCAGTACTGACGTGCCTGTCTGTCTGTGTACGACAGACCCGGCGGCGGCGGTGGAGCAGGAGGCGGCTCCGCTCAGTACTGACGTGCCTGTCTCTGTGTACGACAGACCCGGCGGCGGCGGTGGAGCAGGAGGCGGCTCCGCTCAGTACTGACGTGCCTGTCTGTCTGTGTACGACAGACCCGGCGGCGGCGGTGGAGCAGGAGGCGGCTCCGCTCAGTACTGACGTGCCTGTCTCTGTGTGTGTGTACGACAGACCCGGCGGCGGCGGTGGAGCAGGAGGCGGCTCCGCTCAGTACTGACGTGCCTGTCTCTGTGTGTGTACGACAGACCCGGCGGCGGCGGTGGAGCAGGAGGCGGCTCCGCTCAGTACTGACGTGCCTGTCTCTGTGTGTGTGTGTACGACAGACCCGGCGGCGGCGGTGGAGCAGGAGGCGGCTCCGCTCAGTACTGACGTGCCTGTCTCTGTGTGTGTACGACAGACCCGGCGGCGGCGGTGGAGCAGGAGGCGGCTCCGCTCAGTACTGACGTGCCTGTCTCTGTGTGTGTACGACAGATCCGGCGGTGGCGGTGGAGCAGGAGGCGGCTCCGCTCAGTACTGACGTGCATGTCTGTGTGTGTACGACAGACCCGGCGGCGGCGGTGGAGCAGGAGGCGGCTCCGCTCAGTACTGACGTGCCTGTCTCTGTGTGTGTACGACAGACCCGGCGGCGGCGGTGGAGCAGGAGGCGGCTCCGCTCAGTACTGACGTGCCTGTCTCTGTGTACGACAGACCCGGCGGCGGCGGTGAAGCAGGAGGCGGCTCCGCTCAGTACTGACGTGCCTGTCTCTGTGTGTGTGTGTACGACAGACCCGGCGGCGGCGGTGGAGCAGGAGGCTGCTCCGCTCAGTACTGACGTGCCTGTCTCTGTGTGTGTACGACAGACCCGGCGGCGGCGGTGGAGCAGGAGGCGGCTCCGCTCAGTACTGACGTGCCTGTCTGTGTGTGTGTGTACGACAGACCCGGCGGCGGCGGTGGAGCAGGAGGCGGCTCCGCTCAGTACTGACGTGCCTGTCTGTCTGTGTACGACAGACCCGGCGGCGGCGGTGGAGCAGGAGGCGGCTCCGCTCAGTACTGACGTGCCTGTCTGTCTCTGTGTACGACAGACCCGGCGGTGGCGGTGGAGCAGGAGGCGGCTCCGCTCAGTACTGACGTGCCTGTCTCTGTGTACGACAGATCCGGCGGCGGCGGTGGAGCAGGAGGTGGCTCCGCTCAGTACTGACGTGCCTGTCTGTCTGTGTACGACATACCCGGCGGCGGCGGTGGAGCAGGAGGCGGCTCCGCTCAGTACTGACGTGCCTGTCTCTGTGTACGACAGACCCGGCGGCGGCGGTGGAGCAGGAGGCGGCTCCGCTCAGTACTGACGTGCCTGTCTGTGTGTGTGTACGACAGACCCGGCGGCGGCGGTGGAGCAGGAGGCGGCTCCGCTCAGTACTGACGTGCCTGTCTGTCTCTGTGTACGACAGACCCGGCGGCGGCGGTGGAGCAGGAGGCGGCTCCGCTCAGTACTGACGTGCCTGTCTGTGTGTGTGTACGACAGACCCGGCGGCGGCGGTGGAGCAGGAGGCGGCTCCGCTCAGTACTGACGTGCCTGTCTGTGTGTGTACGACAGACCCGGCGGCGGCGGTGGAGCAGGAGGCGGCTCCGCTCAGTACTGACGTGCCTGTCTCTGTGTACGACAGACCCGGCGGCGGCGGTGGAGCAGGAGGCGGCTCCGCTCAGTACTGACGTGCCTGTCTGTGTGTGTGTACGACAGACCCGGCGGCGGCGGTGGAGCAGGAGGTGGCTCCGCTCAGTACTGACGTGCCTGTCTCTGTGTACGACAGACCCGGCGGCGGCGGTGGAGCAGGAGGCGGCTCCGCTCAGTGCTGACGTACCTGTCGGTCTCTGTGTACGACAGACCCGGCGGCGGCGGTGGAGCAGGAGGCGGCTCCGCTCAGTACTGACGTGCCTGTCTGTGTGTGTACGACAGACCCGGCGGCGGCGGTGGAGCAGGAGGCGGCTCCGCTCAGTACTGACGTGCCTGTCTGTCTCTGTGTACGACAGACCCGGCGGCGGCGGTGGAGCAGGAGGCGGCTCCGCTCAGTACTGACGTGCCTGTCTGTGTGTGTGTACGACAGACCCGGCGGCGGCGGTGGAGCAGGAGGCGGCTCCGCTCAGTACTGACGTGCCTGTCTCTGTGTGTGTACGACAGACCCGGCGGCGGCGGTGGAGCAGGAGGCGGCTCCGCTCAGTACTGACGTGCCTGTCTGTGTGTGTACGACAGACCCGGCGGCGGCGGTGGAGCAGGAGGCGGCTCCGCTCAGTACTGACGTGCCTGTCTGTCTGTGTACGACAGACCCGGCGGCGGCGGTGGGGCAGGAGGTGGCTCCGCTCAGTACTGACGTGCCTGTCTGTGTGTGTGTACGACAGACCCGGCGGCGGCGGTGGAGCAGGAGGCGGCTCCGCTCAGTACTGACGTGCCTGTCTGTCTCTGTGTACGACAGACCCGGCGGCGGCGGTGGAGCAGGAGGCGGCTCCGCTCAGTACTGACGTGCCTGTCTGTCTCTGTGTACGACAGACCCGGCGGCGGCGGTGGAGCAGGAGGTGGCTCCGCTCAGTACTGACGTGCCTGTCTGTCTTTGTGTACGACAGACCCGGCGGCGGCGGTGGAGCAGGAGGCGGCTCCGCTCAGTACTGACGTGCCTGTTTGTGTGTGTGTGTGTACGACAGACCCGGCGGCGGCGGTGAAGCAGGAGGCGGCTCCGCTCAGTACTGACGTGCCTGTCTCTGTGTGTGTGTACGACAGACCCGGCGGCGGCGGTGGAGCAGGAGGCGGCTCCGCTCAGTACTGACGTGCCTGTCTGTGTGTGTGTACGACAGACCCGGCGGCGGCGGTGGAGCAGGAGGCGGCTCCGCTCAGTACTGACGTGCCTGTCTGTCTCTGTGTACGACAGACCCGGCGGCGGCGGTGGAGCAGGAGGCGGTTCCGCTCAGTACTGACGTGCCTGTCTGTCTCTGTGTACGACAGACCCGGCGGCGGCGGTGGAGCAGGAGGCGGCTCCGCTCAGTACTGACGTGCCTGTCTGTGTCTGTGTACGACAGACCCGGCGGCGGCGGTGGAGCAGGAGGCGGCTCCGCTCAGTACTGACGTGCCTGTCTCTGTGTACGACAGACCCGGCGGCGGCGGTGGAGCAGGAGGTGGCTCCGCTCAGTACTGACGTGCCTGTCTGTCTCTGTGTACGACAGACCCGGCGGCGGCGGTGGAGCAGGAGGCGGCTCCGCTCAGTACTGACGTGCCTGTCTGTCTGTGTACGACAGACCCGGCGGCGGCGGTGGAGCAGGAGGCGGCTCCGCTCAGTACTGACGTGCCTGTCTCTGTGTACGACAGACCCGGCGGCGGCGGTGGAGCAGGAGGCGGCTCCGCTCAGTACTGACGTGCCTGTCTGTCTGTGTACGACAGACCCGGCGGCGGCGGTGGAGCAGGAGGCGGCTCCGCTCAGTACTGACGTGCCTGTCTCTGTGTACGACAGACCCGGCGGCGGCGGTGGAGCAGGAGGCGGCTCCGCTCAGTACTGACGTGCCTGTCTGTCTGTGTACGACAGACCCGGCGGCGGCGGTGGAGCAGGAGGCGGCTCCGCTCAGTACTGACGTGCCTGTCTCTGTGTGTGTGTACGACAGACCCGGCGGCGGCGGTGGAGCAGGAGGCGGCTCCGCTCAGTACTGACGTGCCTGTCTCTGTGTGTGTACGACAGACCCGGCGGCGGCGGTGGAGCAGGAGGCGGCTCCGCTCAGTACTGACGTGCCTGTCTCTGTGTGTGTGTGTACGACAGACCCGGCGGCGGCGGTGGAGCAGGAGGCGGCTCCGCTCAGTACTGACGTGCCTGTCTCTGTGTGTGTACGACAGACCCGGCGGCGGCGGTGGAGCAGGAGGCGGCTCCGCTCAGTACTGACGTGCCTGTCTCTGTGTGTGTACGACAGATCCGGCGGTGGCGGTGGAGCAGGAGGCGGCTCCGCTCAGTACTGACGTGCATGTCTGTGTGTGTACGACAGACCCGGCGGCGGCGGTGGAGCAGGAGGCGGCTCCGCTCAGTACTGACGTGCCTGTCTCTGTGTGTGTACGACAGACCCGGCGGCGGCGGTGGAGCAGGAGGCGGCTCCGCTCAGTACTGACGTGCCTGTCTCTGTGTACGACAGACCCGGCGGCGGCGGTGAAGCAGGAGGCGGCTCCGCTCAGTACTGACGTGCCTGTCTCTGTGTGTGTGTGTACGACAGACCCGGCGGCGGCGGTGGAGCAGGAGGCTGCTCCGCTCAGTACTGACGTGCCTGTCTCTGTGTGTGTACGACAGACCCGGCGGCGGCGGTGGAGCAGGAGGCGGCTCCGCTCAGTACTGACGTGCCTGTCTGTGTGTGTGTGTACGACAGACCCGGCGGCGGCGGTGGAGCAGGAGGCGGCTCCGCTCAGTACTGACGTGCCTGTCTGTCTGTGTACGACAGACCCGGCGGCGGCGGTGGAGCAGGAGGCGGCTCCGCTCAGTACTGACGTGCCTGTCTGTCTCTGTGTACGACAGACCCGGCGGTGGCGGTGGAGCAGGAGGCGGCTCCGCTCAGTACTGACGTGCCTGTCTCTGTGTACGACAGATCCGGCGGCGGCGGTGGAGCAGGAGGTGGCTCCGCTCAGTACTGACGTGCCTGTCTGTCTGTGTACGACATACCCGGCGGCGGCGGTGGAGCAGGAGGCGGCTCCGCTCAGTACTGACGTGCCTGTCTCTGTGTACGACAGACCCGGCGGCGGCGGTGGAGCAGGAGGCGGCTCCGCTCAGTACTGACGTGCCTGTCTGTGTGTGTGTACGACAGACCCGGCGGCGGCGGTGGAGCAGGAGGCGGCTCCGCTCAGTACTGACGTGCCTGTCTGTCTCTGTGTACGACAGACCCGGCGGCGGCGGTGGAGCAGGAGGTGTCTCCGCGGGAGGTCAGTGAGGAGCAGCGTCGTCAGATCCGGGACACGCTGCAGCGCGGACTGATGCGGGTCAACAGCGGCGGCGGCCGGAGTGGCTCCTCTGCAGCGGCGGCGGCGGCGGCGGCGGCGGCACAGCCACTGGAGGCCATGTGAGTACAACGCTGTCGGGGCGAGGCAGTAATGTTCGGGAAGGAGAAGTGGGTTAATACAATATGAAGCTAAAGCTATGCTGGTGATAGTGCGATATTTTGCAACCGTTAAGCTTTTGGTTGTCTGGCCGTGGTATTTCTTGATGTGGGGTGTTAAATCCTCAGCAATACGCCCTATGCCTATTCAAACTGGCCCTCGTAATGACGTCATTGCCAGTGTTGCTTCTCAACGTGTCCTTGACGCCGTCTCTCCACGGTGTACCCAGGTGCCGGCGTGCGTCGGACGGCAGCAGCTCCAGCGGCGAGGCGACCGACACCCCCGACATCCCCGCCTCCGACCGGCTGGACAAGCTGGACTCTCTGCGCCTCACCTTCAGCCTCGAGTCTGGCATGATGCTGCCGCTGGCACTCCGGTGAGGACCGGGCGGGACGGGTGCGAGAAGGGCCAGGTGTCCAGACTCCGGTGAGGACCGGGCGGGACGGGGACGAGAAGGGGCGGTGTCCAGACTCCGGTGAGGACTGGGCGGGACGGGGGCTCCAGACTCCGGTGAGGACCGGACGGGACGGGGGCTCCAGACTCCGGTGAGGACCGGGCGGGACGGGGGCTCCAGACTCCGGTGAGGACCGGGCGGGACGGGGGCTCCAGACTCCGGTGAGGACCGGGCGGACGGGGGCTCCAGACTCCGGTGAGGACCGGGCGGGACGGGGGCTCCAGACTCCGGTGAGGACCGGACGGACGGGGGCTCCAGACTCCGGTGAGGACCGGACGGGACGGGGCTCCAGACTCCGGTGAGGACCGGGCGGGACGGGGGCTCCAGACTCTGGTGAGGACCGGACGGGACGGGGGCTCCAGACTCCGGTGAGGACCGGGCGGGACGGGGGCTCCAGACTCCGGTGAGGACCGGACGGACGGGGGCTCCAGACTCCGGTGAGGACCGGACGGGACGGGGGCTCCAGACTCCGGTGAGGACCGGGCGGGACGGGGGCTCCAGACTCCGGTGAGGACCGGACGGGACGGGGGCTCCAGACTCCGGTGAGGACCGGACGGGACGGGGGCTCCAGACTCCGGTGAGGACCGGACGGGACGGGGGCTCCAGACTCCGGTGAGGACCGGGCGGGACGGGGGCTCCAGACTCCGGTGAGGACCGGGCGGGACGGGGGCTCCAGACTCCGGTGAGGACCTGACGGGACGGGGGCTCCAGACTCCGGTGAGGACCGGGCGGGACGGGGGCTCCAGACTCCGGTGAGGACCGGGCGGGACGGGGGCTCCAGACTCCGGTGAGGACCGGGCGGGACGGGGACGAGAAGGGGCGGTGTCCAGACTCCGGTGAGGACCGGGCGGGACGGGGGCTCCAGACTCCGGTGAGGACCGGACGGGACGGGGGCTCCAGACTCCGGTGAGGACCGGACGGGACGGGGGCTCCAGACTCCGGTGAGGACCGGGCGGGACGGGGGCTCCAGACTCCGGTGAGGACCGGGCGGGACGGGGGCTCCAGACTCCGGTGAGGACCTGACGGGACGGGGGCTCCAGACTCCGGTGAGGACCGGGCGGGACGGGGGCTCCAGACTCCGGTGAGGACCGGGCGGGACGGGGGCTCCAGACTCCGGTGAGGACCGGGCGGGACGGGGACGAGAAGGGGCGATGTCCAGACTCCGGTGAGGACCGGGCGGGACGGGGGCTCCAGACTCCGGTGAGGACCGGGCGGGACGGGGGCTCCAGACTCCGGTGAGGACCGGGCGGGACGGGGACGAGAAGGGGCGGTGTCCAGACTCCGGTGAGGACCGGGCGGGACGGGGGCTCCAGACTCCGGTGAGGACCGGGCGGGACGGGGGCTCCAGACTCCGGTGAGGACCGGGCGGGACGGGGGCTCCAGACTCCGGTGAGGACCGGGCGGGACGGGGGCTCCAGACTCCGGTGAGGACCGGACGGACGGGGGCTCCAGACTCCGGTGAGGACCGGGCGGGACGGGGGCTCCAGACTCCGGTGAGGACCGGGCGGGACGGGGGCTCCAGACTCCGGTGAGGACCGGGCGGGACGGGGACGAGAAGGGGCGGTGTCCAGACTCCGGTGAGGACCGGGCGGGACGGGGGCTCCAGACTCCGGTGAGGACCGGGCGGGACGGGAGCTCCAGACTCCGGTGAGAACCGGGCGGGACGGGGACGAGAAGGGGCGGTGTCCAGACTCCGGTGAGGACCGGGCGGGACGGGGGCTCCAGACTCCGGTGAGGACCGGGCGGGACGGGGGCTCCAGACTCCGGTGAGGACCGGGCGGGACGGGGGCTCCAGACTCCGGTGAGGACCGGGCGGGACGGGAGCTCCAGACTCCGGTGAGGACCGGGCGGGACGGGACGGGGACGGGGCGGGACGGGGAGGGGTGAGGACCGGGCGGGACGGGACGGGGAGGGGACCGGGCGGGACGGGGAGGGGTGAGGACCGGGCGGGACGGGGAGGGGACGGGGCGGGACGGGGAGGGGTGAGGACCGGGCGGGACGGGACGGGGAGGGGACCGGGCGGGACGGGGAGGGGTGAGGACCGGACGGGACGGGACGGGACGGGACGGGACGGGACGGGACGGGACGGGACGGGACGGGGACGGGGCGGGACGGGGAGGGGTGAGGACCGGACGGGACGGGGAGGGGGCCGGGCGGGACGGGGAGGGGTGAGGACCGGACGGGACGGGACGGGGACGGGGAGGGGTGAGGACCGGACGGGACGGGGAGGGGACCGGGCGGGACGGGGAGGGGTGAGGACCGGACGGGACGGAACGGGGAGGGGACGGGGCGGGACGGGGAGGGGTGAGGACCGGGCGGGACGGGACGGGGAGGGGACGGGGCGGGACGGGGAGGGGTGAGGACCGGACGGGACGGGGAGGGGACGGGGTGGGACGGGGAGGGGTGAGGACCGGGCGGGACGGAGAGGGGACGGGGCGGGACGGGGAGGGGTGAGAACCGGGCGGGACGGGGGCTCCAGACTCCGGTGAGGACCGGGCGGGACGGGGGCTCCAGACTCCGGTGAGGACCGGGCGGGACGGGGGCTCCAGACTCCGGTGAGGACCGGACGGGACGGGGGCTCCAGACTCCGGTGAGGACCGGGCGGGACGGGGACGAGAAGGGGCGGTGTCCAGACTCCGGTGAGGACCGGGCGGGACGGGGGCTCCAGACTCCGGTGAGGACCGGGCGGGACGGGGGCTCCAGACTCCGGTTTGGACCGGGCGGGACGGGGGCTCCAGACTCCGGTGAGAACCGGGCGGGACGGGGGCTCCAGACTCCGGTGAGGACCGGACGGGACGGGGGCTCCAGACTCCGGTGAGGACCGTGCGGGACGGGGGCTCCAGACTCCGGTGAGGACCGGGCGGGACGGGGGCTCCAGACTCCGGTGAGGACTGGGCGGGACGGGGGCTCCAGACTCCGGTGAGGACCGGGCGGGACGGGGGCTCCAGACTCCGGTGAGGACCGGGCGGGACGGGGGCTCCAGACTCCGGTGAGGACCGGACGGGACGGGGGCTCCAGACTCCGGTGAGGACCGGACGGGACGGGGAGGGGACGGGGCGGGACGGGGAGGGGATGGGGCGGGACGGGGAGGGGTGAGGACCGGGCGGGACGGGACGGGGAGGGGACCGGGCGGGACGGGGAGGGGTGAGGACCGGACGGGACGGGGAGGGGACCGGGCGGGACGGGGAGGGGTGAGGACCGGACGGGACGGGACGGGGCGGGACGGGGAGGGGTGAGGACCGGACGGGACGGGGAGGGGACCGGGCGGGACGGGGAGGGGTGAGGACCGGACGGGACGGGACGGGACGGGGAGGGGACGGGGCGGGACGGGGAGGGGTGAGGACCGGACGGGACGGGGAGGGGACCGGGCGGGACGGGGAGGGGTGAGGACCGGACGGGACGGGGAGGGGACGGGGCGGAACGGGGAGGGGTGAGGACCGGGCGGGACGGGGAGGGGTGAGGACCGGGCGGGACGGGACGGGACGGGGAGGGGACGGGGCGGGACGGGGAGGGGTGATGACCGGACGGGACGGGACGGGGAGGGGACGGGGCGGGACGGGGAGGGGTGAGGACCGGACGGGACGGGGAGGGGACGGGGCGGGACGGGGAGGGGTGAGGACCGGTCGGGACGGGGAGGGGACGGGGCGGGACGGGGAGGGGTGAGGACCGGACGGGACGGGGAGGGGACGGGGCGGGACGGGGAGGGGTGAGGACCGGACGGGACGGGACGGGGAGGGGACGGGGCGGGACGGGGAGGGGTGAGGACGGGACGGGGAGGGGACCGGGCGGGACGGGGAGGGGTGAAGACCGGACGGGACGGGACGGGGAGGGGACGGGGCGGGACGGGGAGGGGTGAGGACCGGACGGGACGGGACGGGACGGGACGGGACGGGGAGGGGAGGGGACGGGGCGGGACGGGGAGGGGTGAGGACCGGACGGGACGGGACGGGGAGGGGACGGGGCGGGACGGGGAGGGGTGAGGACCGGACGGGACGGGGAGGAGACCGGGCGGGACGGGGAGGGGTGAGGACCGGACGGGACGGGGAGGGGACGGGGCGGGACGGGGAGGGGTGAAGACCGGACGGGACGGGGAGGGAACGGGGCGGGACGGGGAGGGGTGAGGACCGGACGGGACGGGGAGGGGACCGGGCGGGACGGGGAGGGGTGAGGACGGGACGGGACGGGGAGGGGACGGGGCGGGACGGGGAGGGGTGAGGACCGGACGGGACGGGGCGGGGAGGGGACGGGGCGGGACGGGGAGGGGTGAGGGCCGGACGGGACGGGGAGGGGACGGGGCGGGACGGGGAGGGGACCGGGCGGGACGGGGAGGGGTGAGGACCGGACGGGACGGGACGGGACGGGACGGGACGGGACGGGACGGGACGGGACGGGACGGGACGGGACGGGGAGGGGACGGGGCGGGACGGGGAGGGGTGAGGACCGGACGGGACGGGACGGGGAGGGGACGGGGACGGGTGAGGACCGGACGGGACGGGACGGGGAGGGGACGGGGACGGGACGGGGAGGGGTGAGGACCGTACGGGACGGGGAGGGGACGGGGCGGGACGGGGAGGGGTGAGGACCGGACGGGACGGGGAGGGGACGGGGCGGGACGGGGAGGGGTGAGGACCGGACGGGACGGGACGGGACGGGGAGGGGACGGGGCGGGACGGGGAGGGGACGGGGCGGGACGGGGAGGGGTGAGGACCGGACGGGACGGGGAGGGGTGAGGACCGGACGGGACGGGGAGGGGACGGGGACGGGACGGGGAGGGGTGATAACCGGACGGGACGGGACGGGACGGGACGGGACGGGGAGGGGACGGGGCGGGACGGGGAGGGGTGAGGACCGGACGGGACGGGGAGGGGACGGGGCGGGGACGTGACGGGGAGGGGTGAGGACCGGACGGGACGGGACGGGGAGGGGACGGGGACGGGTGAGGACCAGACGGGACGGGACGGGGACGGGGACGGGGACGGGGACGGGGGCGGGGACGGGGACGGGGACGGGGACGGGGACGGGGACGGGGACGGGGACGGGGACGGGACGGGACGGGACGGGACGGGGAGGGGTGTGGACTGGACGGTACGGGACGGGGAGGGGTGAGGACCGGACGGGACGGGACGGGGAGGGGACGGGGCGGGACGGGGAGGGGTGAGGACCGGACGGGACGGGACGGGGAGGGGTGAGGACCGGACGGGACGGGACGGGACGGGACGGGACGGGACGGGACGGGACGGGACGGGACGGGACGGGACGGGACGGGACGGGGACGGGACGGGGAGGGGTGAGGACGGGACGGGACGGGGAGGGGACGGGACGGGGAGGGGTGAGGACCGGACCAGATGGGACGGGACGGGACGGGACGGGACGGGACGGGACGGGAACGGGGACGGGAACGGGACCGGGACGGGGAGGGGTGAGGACCGGACGGGACGGGACGGGGAGGGGACGGGGACGGGGACGGGACGGGGAGGGGACGGGACGGGACGGGACGGGACGGGACGGGGACGGGACGGGGAGGGGTGAGGACCGGACGGGACGGGACGGGGACGGGACGGGTAGGGGGCGGGACGGGACGGGGAGGGGTGAGGACCGGACGGGACGGGACGGGGAGGGGACGGGACGGGACGGGGAGGGGGCGGGACGGGACGGAGACGGGACGGGGAGGGGTGAGGACCGGACGGGACGGGACGGGGAGGGGACGGGGACGGGACGGGGAGGGGTGAGGACCGGACGGGACGGGACGGGGAGGGGACGGGGACGGGACGGGGACGGGACGGGGACGGGACGGGGACGGGACGGGGAGGGGTGAGGACCGGACGGGATGGGATGGGATGGGATGGGATGGGATGGGACGGGACGGGACGGGACGGGACGGGACGGGGAGGGGGCGGGACGCGGCTCGAAACGGCGGTGGCTAATGTCGAGCTCCTGTTGTTGAGTCAGTAAATCAAAGTTTATTTGTTGTTTTTCTGTTTATTGGTTGTCTTTGGTTGGCATCTATCCTTCGGTGGTCTTGTGCCATTACCTAGGAGGGGTGTTTGTTAGCCGGGAATGTCCCAGAGGGCCGCTCTGACGTCATAGCCAAGCAACGGAAGCCGCTCGGTCTGCCCAGAGCAGCGGTGCGCCTCTGTAGCCTGTGTGACTGACCTCTGACGGACATCACTGACTTCTGACTGGCCTCTGGCTGACCCAATAAGGTCACCTGACTGACTGAGAGGCCGCTAACAAGTGACACCTCTGACTAGCCGCACTGACCCAGACAGTTCATGGCGTCTGTCTGACCCGGCGGTGCCCTCCACAGTGGTCGGCTGAAGCACGGCCGGCACTTCACGTTCAAGTCGATGGCGGGCGACTGCGCCGTCACGCTGGTGGCGCCCTCTGTTCAGGGCTCGGTCTGCACGGAAGCTCAGCCTTACGTGGCGCGCGGCAGATGGCTCCAAGTGCGCCTGCCGCCCACCCTCGTCGATAGGATGCTCTGCGACCTGAACGTGCTGTCTGACCCCGACCAGGTGAGTGCAGGGGACCTGGACCCGGTGAGGTGTGAGGATCAGTGGGTGGGGGCGCCATGTAACACGGACAGTCGCGGCGCCCATAAGCCGCAATCATTACCGTCCAGGGTCGATGAATGTGAAAGGTGAGCCAGATGCGGACATATTGACGGTGGGCTGATAACTGATTTGACACTTGGTAGTGGTCCTGGTTGTCTTCGTGTCAGATTGTCAGCCTAGATCGCAGCCACTCTTGTCATTCTTTAAAGAAAGCATAATTCGCGTTGCTTGTTGACGTTCAACATTTAGGAGCTAAACACCAGTAAATCGCCGTAGTTTGCGATGAACGAGCGAGCGCCAAGGAAATGTATGGCGAATTTGAACACAATCGGCTCAGCCGTTCCAGAGATATAGAATAGGGGTGTGCACGTGCGCACGTGCAAAGCCACCTCACCCCTGACTTGTGGAAAGGCGCCGGCTGAGAGATCCATAACCACGCACCAAATTCGAACACAATCGGCTCAGCCGTTCCGGAGATACAGCATAGGGGTGTACATGTGCGCACGTGCAGAGGCACCCACCGCGGACTTGTGGGAAACCGGTGGATGAAAGGTCCCTAACCACACCAAATTTGAACACAATCGGCTCACAATCACAATTGCATATCTCAGCCGTTCCTGATATATATCATAGGGGTGTGAACGTGCGCACGTGCAGTCACCCCACCCCTGAGTAGTGTGAAAGTGGCGGCTAAGGGGTCCCTAACCACACACGAAATTTGCACATAATCTGCCCAGCCGTTGCGGAGTTATTGCGAGAAAATACTTTTCAACACCCCTCACGCGGCACGCGCCACGCGCAGTGGTAGGCACCCACATGAGTCGGCACTGGTCTCAAACAGGGTAGGTTAGATGGGGCTGCTCAGCAAAGAAGTCAGCTTGTCAATCGGACGTGCGGTTGCAGATATATGAGCTCAAAAGCGTCGCCACGGGTCGGGTCGGGCCGTGCCGGGCCGCTCAAAATCAGATTTTTCCCATACACCACGGAAGGACGAGCGCGCTCGCTCGTAATTATACATATTTACCATATTTACAGTTCTAAGGTGGCGAAAACTCTGGGTGAGGTTAATCATGATGATGAGAATTAAAATAACCGGTAACCTCATAATAAGTATGTAAAGAAATAAATTAAGGCCGAAATTATATTAGATATTTCGCTATTGAAGCTTGCTGACGAAGCTTCAATAGCGAAATATCTAATATAATTTCGGCCTTAATTTCTTTCTTTACATACTTATGAGGTTACCGTTTTTGTTTAATTCTCATCATATTTACAGTTGCAAATATTTACGCACGGAGGAATACAATATCATTATGCCCCCTACGAAGAAGTCCGATACAAGATTGTGTTTCCTACACAGCGTGTGTTGTATCGTGTCGGCGGGCCGGCCGTTACGGAGCTCCATTGTAATGACCAACAGGTCCATTACACTGCCGGCCGGCCTGGGGCGGGATGCGGGCGCTGAGAGCGGCGGGATGCGGGCGCTGAGAGCGGCGGGATGCGGGTGTCGAGAGCGGCGGGATGCGGGCGCTGAGAGCGGCGGGATGCGGGTGTCGAGAGCGGCGGGATGCGGGCGCTGAGAGCGGCGGGATGCGGGTGTCGAGAGCGGCGGGATGCGGGTGTCAAGAGCGGCGGGATGCGGGCGCTGAGAGCGGCGGGATGCGGGTGTCGAGAGCGGCGGGATGCGGGTGTCGAGAGCGGCGGGATGCGGGTGTCGAGAGCGGCGGGATGCCGGTGTCGAGAGCGGCGGGATGCGGGTGTCGAGAGCGGCGGGATGCGGGTGTCGAGAGCGGCGGGATGCGGGTGTCGAGAGCGGCGGGATGCGGGTGTCGAGAGCGGCGGGATGCGGGTGTCGAGAGCGGCGGGATGCGGGCGCTGAGAGCGGCGGGATGCGGGTGTCGAGAGCGGCGGGATGCGGGCGCTGAGAGCGGCGGGATGCGGGTGTCGAGAGCGGCGGGATGCGGGCGCTGAGAGCGGCGGGATGCGGGCGCTGAGAGCGGCGGGATGCGGGTGTCGAGAGCGGCGGGATGCGGGTGTCGAGAGCGGCGGGATGCGGGCGCTGAGAGCGGCGGGATGCGGGTGTCGAGAGCGGCGGGATGCGGGCGCTGAGAGCGGCGGGATGCGGGTGTCGAGAGCGGCGGGATGCGGGTGTCGAGAGCGGCGGGATGCGGGTGTCGAGAGCGGCGGGATGCGGGTGTCGAGAGCGGCGGGATGCGGGTGTCGAGAGCGGCGGGATGCGGGTGTCGAGAGCGGCGGGATGCGGGTGTCGAGAGCGGCGGGATGCGGGTGTCGAGAGCGGCGGGATGCGGGCGCTGAGAGCGGCGGGATGCGGGTGTCGAGAGCGGCGGGATGCGGGTGTCGAGAGCGGCGGGATGCGGGTGTCGAGAGCGGCGGGATGCGGGCGCTGAGAGCGGCGGGATGCGGGTGTCGAGAGCGGCGGGATGCGGGTGTCGAGAGCGGCGGGATGCGGGCGCTGAGAGCGGCGGGATGCGGGCGCTGAGAGCGGCGGGATGCGGGTGTCGAGAGCGGCGGGATGCGGGTGTCGAGAGCGGCGGGATGCGGGTGTCGAGAGCGGCGGGATGCGGGTGTCGAGAGCGGCGGGATGCGGGTGTCGAGAGCGGCGGGATGCGGGCGCTGAGAGCGGCGGGATGCGGGTGTCGAGAGCGGCGGGATGCGGGTGTCGAGAGCGGCGGGATGCGGGTGTCGAGAGCGGCGGGATGCGGGTGTGACACAGACCGTCCGTGGAGTACGTGTCATCATTTGGCCGTCAGCGTTGCGGTGGTAAGTGACACATTGTATTGTCAGCAGTGTGTCCGGTCTGATGTCTGATGACAGGTAACGGCTATTGACGCCGGCGGCACGTGTCGAAGACACATGCAATTCTGGGTGTCTCGCATGTCAGAATATTGGAATAGTGTCGGAAGTTGATGTGCGGGGAAATGCTTGTCGCTTGAATATTGTTTGTCATTATTCGGTAATGTAATGGACAATTGGTAATGGCCGATGAAACTATATGTTGACTTAAATACAACAGCTATGACTCCGCAAACGAGCAATTCGAACTATGCGTAACGTATTTGTTCCTCAAGATAATGCCCGGTGCCCACCGCCACCGGTCAACAACGGGTAGGACAGGAAAGGTCAGGAAAGTTTGTGATTGGCGATTTCTCCAAAAGTTGGAATGTCACTAGGTCAGCAACGACACTAAATGGCAACAACGGAAACGCCCTGTCCAGCGGTCAGTGAGCTGGCTCTGGCCTTGGCTGCGGCGCAGTTACCCGTCCCGCGGAATTGACCATGGTCTTCCCGACTCTGGCTTTGAACTACTCCGTTTCAGTTGAACTGGCCATGCGGACAATAGCTCGGGTCGGCGCGCTATTGTCCGCATTCGTTCATGTCCCGATCGTGGCCCGGAACAGCGGACATGAAACCGGGCCCACTAGTCCTGTGTCGAAATTACTTAACGTAGGGAGGTAATTCTTTCACCACAACCCATTTTTAGATCGCCCTACAAATCTGCTATCTCAGTCCAAAACCCCATGTTAAAGGTGACCTATTCCCTTGAAGCCCGGTGCCCATCGCCACCGGTCAACAGCGGAAAGTACAAAGTTCAAGCCGCGAGCCTCAGTTTGAGGCTCGCTTAAAAATGACAAATCACACTTATTATATCACACTTGTATTTTCCGTTCCTGTCCGGTGGCGGTAGGCACCGCGATTTCGTCGGCGAACGTTTTCGCCGGCGGTCGGAAACGGACACAAAGTTAAACACTGCTGAACTTTCGCTCGCTCGTCGCCGTTGTTACCAGATGGTGAACGTTGTTACCAGTTCTAGCGACTTTCAAACTTTTAGAGACATCGCAAAGTCACCAACTTTCCTGTCCGTTCTTGTCCTGTCCATTGTTGACCGGTGGCGGTGGGCACCGGGCTTTAGTTGTTGGCCCTATAAGGATCAACTTGTGGGGTGTTCATGTTCTCAGGAAAAATAATTTCTGAGCGAGAAGATAGAATATAATTTTCTGTATGATTTGTGAAAAAGATAAATTGTTTTTATTGATTGTATGCATGAGTACGCAATCACTAAAGCGGCGGCGCACAACTAAAACTGGCGTGATCGTCTCGCCCCCGCTGCCTTTGACGACCAGCCCACTTGTTGGAAATCGTTGCTATGTTCACGTGTTCTGTCGGATTTCTTCACTCCACCAACCGAAAGCTAGACTCAGTCGTAGCTATGTGCTTATTTATATATATATATATATATATATATATATATATATATATATATATATATATATATATATATATATATATATATATATATATATATATATATATATATATATATATATATATATATATATATATATATATATATATATATATATAAATATAAATTTAGTCCGAATGTTTTTGAATGGATGGATTTCCGAGGTCAGGCCCCGCGCTAAGCATAGCTTGTTGCGCAGGCCCTGGCCCCACCACCCGATCAAGCAATTCCTGGCGCCCGGCAGAATTTTAGAAGCGAAAGTTTTACGTGCCCGACATACCTGGACACGGTCCCTCTGACGTCGCCTGACCTTGAGTGCGACCGCTGCCACCGGCCACAGGCCATTCCAGTCAGTGGCAAATAGCGAGCGCCGAAGCGACTCGAACCCGGGCTGCCACTACCGGGTGAGGTCAGAAGCCCGTCGCTCTCCCAACTGAGCTACAGGGGCGGACATGCCATTCGTGCTGACATGCTATTCTACACTTTGTGCTTATATGCTATTCTAGGGTGCGTCATTTTTTTAAAAACTTTTGTCAAAACATTTAGGTTTACGCATTTTCCTAATGCTTTCAACCATGCTGATCACGAATATGGCTTCCATTTTTGTATATACCCCCAGAACATCGAGCTCTTTTTGTTTGTAAATCTCATATTTTCTCCATTTTTGCTATTTTTGCGCATTCGTTTACCATCGACCCAATCTGTATTTCTGAATTATTCTATGACATTGCAGTGCTATCAGACCAATGTCGGCTCTAAATAAAACAGGCAACGAATACAATCAGAGATGTCAGAGTACATGTATTCCGGTTACAGCGCATTGCTTCGAAAACGTTGCTAACAGCGTATGTATCCAAACCAGAGAGTGAAACACGTCATCAACGTCTATACCTTACTGCCATCAGCATTGGCTACTTTCATTTATTGTTGAGCGTGGACTTCTTAGTGTCACCATATCGATTGCGGCTCTGCTCGACCCCTTGGAAGGAGTCACTGCCTATTCTGCTCGTCGTTTGTGAGGATGGTTGCATAGTCGGTATTCATCTTGACTGCCCTCTCTGCGACGTCATTTGTCGTTTTCACCGCAGTCACAAACTTCTTCACCGAGCCGTAGTCTTGTCTCGCCTTCCACTCTACCGGGGGCATCTCCATCCAGCTGTGGCCCAGCTTGAGCAGCGAGAACAGGACCAAGCTGCGCTCACCCACCAGGTCGCAGAGCTCGGTCTCGGGTCGCACATCGGGGAAGGACGGCGGCTGCACCTTCGGCTCGCCGGCCGTTCCCGCGTAGCTGGTGATGGTCACCGCCAACTTCGACTTCTCCTCAGGTGTCAGGAGGTCGGAGAAAAGCAAAGGGCACCAAAGTCGCGTCCAGGTACCAACCATGCCTCCGCAGCTTCTCCAGAGCCACGTGCGCTAGCTGGAGATCCACCGACCTGAAATTCAGCTGCATGTATACATGCATGTATGCACATTGCATGTACCGACAACAATGTTTAACATCAATGTTGGATAGTTTATAGATTTAATCAATCTTCATTGGTGGCTTACCTGTATAAGAACAGCTGCCGGTAGAGCTTCAGTGCGTTTACCGGTGCATAGTCGGGACCATGTCTTGCCTTCAGAAAGTGCGGCACGTAGATGAGGCAGAGGACGTTGACGATTCTCTGCAGAGCCGTTACTACTCTTATCGTAATTCATCTGGTCAGTGAACAGATACGGTCTATCTGTTCTCTACACAGATAGGTATTAGACCGTATCTGTTCTCTGACCAGATGAAGAAGAGTACAGTGACGGCTCTGCCGAGAACCGTCAACTTCATCTGCCTCATCTACGTGCCGCACTTTTTAAAGTTAGTAGATGGTGCCGATGCACCGGTAAACGACCTGAAGCTCTACCGGCAGCTGTTCTTATACAGGTAAGCCACCAATGAAGATTGATTAAATCTATAAACTATCCAACATTGATGTTAAACATTGTTGTCGGTACATGCAATGTGCATACATACATGTATACATGACGCTGAATTTCAGGTCGGTGGATCTCCAGCTAGCGCACGTGGCTCTGGAGAAGCTGCGGAGGCATGGTTGGTACCTGGACGCGACTGTGGTGCCGTTTGCGCTTTTCTCCGACCTCCTGACACCTGAGGAGAAGTCGAAGTTGGCGGTGACCATCACCAGCTACGCGGGAACGGCCGGCGAGCCGAAGGTGCAGCCGCCGTCCTGCCCCGAGGTGCGACCCGAGACCGAGATATGTGACCTGGTGGGTGAACGCAGCTTGGTCCTGTTCTCGCTGCTCAAGCTGGGCCACAGCTGGATGGAGATGCCCCCGGTAGAGTGGAAGGCGAGACAAGACTACGGCTCGGTGAAGGTGTTTGTGACTACGGTGAAAACGAAATAACGTCGCAGAGAGGGCAGTCAAGATGATTACCGACTATGCAACCATCCTCACAAACGACGAGCAGAATAGGCAGTGACTCCTTCAAGGGGTCGAGCAGAGCCGCAATCGATATGGTGACACTAAGAAGTCCACGCTCAACAATAAATGAAAGTAGCCAATGCTGATGGCAGTAAGGTATAGACGTTGATGACGTGTTTCACTCTCTGGTTTGGATACATACGCTGTTTGCAACGTTTTCGAAGCAACGCGCTGTAGCCGGAATACATGTACTCTGACATCTCTGATTGTATTCGTTGCCTGTTTTATTTAGAGCCGACATTGGTCTGATAGCACTGCAATGCCATAAAATAATTCAGAAATACAGATTGGGTCGATGGTAAACGAATGCGCAAAAATAGCAAAAATGGAGAAAATATGAGATTTACAAACAAAAGAGCTCGATGTTCCGGGGGTCTAATACAAAAATGGAAGCCATATTCGCGATCAGCATGGTTGAAAGAATGGGGAAAAATGCGTAAACCTAAATGTGTTGACAAAAGTTTTAAAAAACGACGCACCTTGAATGAGTGCATTTTAGGTCGCCTGGCATGCCCATTTGCATAAACAAATGCCAAATATCAACGTTAGTTTCAATGTTTTGTTACCCAGAAACGCTGTGGTCGATGCCCATTATTGTATTTGACCGAACAAAAGGTACACAAGGTGGACACCTTAACTACAAATTAGCTTAGCTTTTGTTCGGAGGGATGGAGTACTTTGTGCGACATATGGCCGTGTAACTAGCAAGACCTGCGACCAAGGCCTTGCTTTGTTCTGGGCTGGCCGTCCAAGGCGGTAAGGGCGAAGCGACCGCGTCGGTCGCAGTTGTGCGCGGCTTTAGGCATTGTGTCATGCATTCCTCCATTTAATTTGATACCATTCTGTTAAAAAATCACCGATACTGATTGTTTTGATCGCATCCACATCGCTGACACGTACTTTAAAAACAAAGAACATTACCTAACTATTGCATCAGCAACGAGAACTTTCAAATGAATGCGATGATTGCGAAACACAATTTCCAGAATATCAAAAATAGGCGTGGAAGGCTTGAAAAATTGGCCTCTAATCCGTTAAATTCCAAATTCGTTAACGCTAATATGAACATCAGCGCTAACTAATTTGGAATCATCACTTGATTTTACACCAATTATTACAAAATTCAGTTAAGCATTCTTTGAAGCCTATCATTAATGTCACCGATATGTGTAGTAGGCACTACGCATATTGTACTATACACTACTCTTAATTTGTTTTGTAACTAGCCATAACAATTAAATTATACTACAGCGTTTAATATCATATCATAGCACATACGATGATTGGGGCCACTTGTCGTTCCATTGCATTCCCATGTCAATCAACCCGTTATTTGCTAGAATGGCATGGGGACTAATAAATCGTCCATCATGGTTGGCACGCCGATGGCATGTCGTTTATGTGCGGCGATAGGCCAGTACCTGGCGAAATGCCACTGTCCGACATCGGAAATCACCGCCAGTAATGGCTGTATGGCACCAGCGGCACCAGCGGCACCAGCGGCATCAGCGGCGCCGGCCGATGATGGGTGGTTCGGAGTAATTTCGGTGCCATCCCCCCCCCCCCCCCCCCCCGGTGTCGCCTGCACAGTGTCCCTCCACACTATGCCTCGCTGTGCCTCCGCGGACTGTGAAGCTCTGCATCAATACTACCTACACCTTTTTAACTTCAAATTAAAATAAGTCAAATTAAAATTAAGATAAGTCAAATCAATATTAAAATAAGTCATTAAAATTAATATAAGCCATTCAAATTAAAATAAGTCAAATTAAAATGAAAATAAATCGAATTAAATTAAAAACGTCTTTAAGACGTGGTTAATTGGCAAATACGATAACATCGATGCTGTCGCGGTGCACCTCACCTAGTTATTAATAACGACTTTTTGAATGTTGAATGCCTTCTGCTGACATTGCGGTGCACCGCACATATTGACTTTCGCATTAGAGCTGCCACTTTTCAGGCCTGAGACTACCCGCGCCGCGCCGCAAACACTGTTCAACTACCCACCACTACCCACGTGCTCAAATAAGCTGTCAACTACCCACAACTACCCTCAACATAAATTGTACTATTTTGGGATTGAAGAAAATTACAGCAAAAACCTTTAAATTATGCAAATTCATGCAATAAACTTGAATGATATTGCTGATATGAAAGCGCAGTCACTGAAATAAGGTTGAACCCTTTCCTTTTTTGAAAAGTTGAAAATTCTGCTACCCGCCAACTACCCACTTCAGCCAAATGATTGCTTGTGCTACCCACAACTACCCACGTGGGTAGTAACGTTACTACCCACGTCTCGTTGGTAAGCGGGTAGAAAAGTGGCACCTATTTCGCATCGATCGATTTTACTAATGGACAAGTTTCATGTCGCGTAACCATATAATTTTTGGAAACTTGTACATATTGTTTTTCATAAAAAAAGACGATGGTGATATGAATTTGTATCAAAAAGTTGCATAAATACCTTAAAAACTAATAACTCTATTTATACGTGTTGCCCTCTGCTTAGTCATAATCGTGTGACGTCACACATGATGATTCAGTCGTCCGACGAACGCCATTAATAGGCGAGTGGGTATTTTTTCGAAGATTCAGCTTGTGATTAGTTGATGTAGTGGTAAAAATTGACGGAAAAGGGGAGATATTGCTATTGTTTCGATCAGAAATATAAAAACGCGACAATAACTGCGCCAAATGCGATATTCATCGGCCTTCCGATGTCAAACAAGAAACGAAAGCTGTGGAGTATCGGCGGCTCCGAAACCGGGTTAAGAGTTGCTGTGCCCAGGCGAAACGCGACTTTCTGTGCGCGACCATGCTGTCTGATCGTGCGAGTTTCTGGCGCGGGATCCGTGAGTTCGCCCTTCGACCCACGAGAGGAGGCGGCGGCGCCGAGGATATGCCGATGGACCGAGCTGACGACTTCAATCGCCATTTCGCCTCAGTCGGGCCTAAGATAGCTGCCGAGCTGGCAGCCGGCTGCCACAGCGTGCCACCTCTCCCTCCGAGACCACCGTGCGTCACCACAGCCCAGCTAGTCTTAGAACCGGTGACCTTACCCATGCTTTCTAGTGCCTTGAAAGAACTGTCCTCTTCTAGGGCTGTTGGACTCGATGGTGTGCCGCTACTTGCATTGAAAAACTGTTTCGCTGTCTTAGGGCCTCACTTGCTTCATCTCGTCAACACTTCTGTCATCACTTGCGTCTTCCCAAGTGACTGGAAAATTGCCTCAGTTCTCCCTCTTCATAAATCTGGGCCTCGCGATGCTCCTGGCAATTTTAGGCCGATATCGATTTTATCAGTGTTGTCAAAATTATGCGAGAAGGTTGTATGCACGCAGTTGTCGGCGCATCTCGTTTCCCACAGCCTGTTGGCGCCTTCACAATACGCGTACAGGCCGTGCCACTCGACGGAGGATGCCGTGGTCGACGCTGTGGAATGGATGACGCGCCGGATCGACGCGGGACATGTCGTCGCCGTCACCTCCGTCGACCTTAGTAGAGCCTTTGACAGCGTTGACCACGGTGTCCTCCTGACCAAGCTACAGTGGTGCGGCATCGATCCCCGATGTTTCCGGAGTTACCTCGATGGTCGGCTGCAGGTGGTGAGAGGCGGATCACTATCCCTTCCTTTATCCCACGGCGTCCCTCAGGGGTCCCTCGTGGGCCCACTCCTCTTCAGCATCTTCACGAACGACCTTGCATCGTACCTTCCTCACGGGCGTCTGGTGTCCTACGCAGACGACACCCAGCTCCTCGACTCTGCCCTCCCAGCACACCTATCCCTACTAAAATCCCGCCAGGAGGATACCATCATTGCGGTCCAATCCTACTTCACTGCCAACTCCTTAAAGATGAACCCCACCAAGACCACGCTCCTCCTTGTCGGTACTCCTCAAGCCCTTAAAAAGACTCCATCCTTTCAGCTCAACATCTCAAACCACACACTCAATCCCTTGCCGTCCGTGAAGATGCTGGGGGTCACCATGGACCGTAACTTGTCCTGGGAGGAGCACATTTCCAATTTAGTCAAAAAGTGCAACTCCATCCTGTTCTGTCTGTATAAAATTCGTCACCACCTCACACCCGAGACCCGCCAACTCCTAATCCAGACACACGTGTTCCCCCACATACTGTACTGCCTCTCCGTCTGGGGCGGGGCCGCTGACTGCCACCTCAGCCGGGTACAAAAGGTGATAAATTTCGCGGCAAGGATCGTCTCGGGTGCGCGGGGTCGTGATCATATCTCACCGATCGTGGAGTCGCTAGGCTGGCGTGGTATACGCGACCTCGTTGCGCGCCGCGACTGTATCGGCGTCTACAGAGCCTTAAACGATCCCCGCGCCCCGGCAGCGGTCCGATCGCTATTCATCCCTCGCACCGCTGTGAGTGAGCGCCTCACGCGGGCCGCGGTGGCTGGTGCTCTAGAACTGCCCGCTTTCCGGCTATCCATGTCGCGCAGGGCTTTTTCCTATAGGGCGGCCTCGTCTTGGAACCACCTGACGCCGGCCGTTATGGCCTCCCGGAGCCTCGCCGTGCTAAAATCCCAACTCGAAAATTGTGACGGCGGTGTGTGAAAGCTTGAATTCGTTCGTTTTATTAACATAGTTACCACGATTTCTTGTGTGTGTGCGATGCGTGTTTTAAATTGTCTGTCGTGTTTTTCGTTTGTATCGCCCAACTTGTATCCTTTTCACTCGAATCGAACATTAAGCCATTTATATGGAATGATTCGCAAATACATGAACAGTGAGCGTGTGCTGCGGCTCGCAGAAGTAACGTTATTGTCGTGGCCATGCAGAAGTGGCCCCATTGCCCTATACAAGTTCCCAAGTGCCTCGCATAATGCCACCTACCTCGCATAATGCCACCTACCTGTTGATTGCTTGGCAAGCCAAGTAGTACTTTATCGTAGGCTTCTGCATACGAAACCGAGAAGTAATTTTATATCTTAAAAACATTCGTTATATATGGAAGTTTAACTTGACCAAAGGCTCAATCATTACATTGGTGTTCGCACAGTGGTGGAAACTGAGGTGCATTTCCTCAAGGCCATACAAGTATACAAGCATTGTCTGCTTGTTTCAAAGGGGGGAAACAGGGTTGTACGTTGGCGCAGGCTGCTCATGAACCCGACATTTGAGAATTTCAGAACTTTAATATATGACACTTGTAACATACCAACATTTTTGTGTGCAAATTTGCAAACACATCCATGGAGTAGTTGCAAAAATACGCCCCCGAGAACATGGTTACGGTCAACGTTACGGCAGATGATCAACTATGACCAAATTGGGCCAAACATCATGTGTGACGTCACGACCGTTTGCGCATCAAATTTTTTTTTTTAACAATGGATTTTTGCAAACTTCGTTTATTTGTTTTTACTGCAACTATGCATCTTTCGAAAAAATGACTGAAGTGTAGTATATAATATTTATTTTTGTTAATTTTAAGCCAAAAAACCCACAACGTGAAACCTGTCCTTTGGAGGTACTTAGGGCAATGTGAGACATGCATCATATCATTTTCACGCGCTTAATGAGTTCCTTGTAATTTCGAGTAGCATATACTCTATTTAATGCTTTCCTGGATGTTTTTTTAGCGTACACCGTAGGGATCTTGGACTTGAAGACGATAATTGGCAACTATTTTGGTTTACGAGACAATGAACAGAAATAAATTACAGTAGGGAGAATGAGGATGGGGAGATGGTTCCGCGTAAGGTGCAGCCAGAAACAAGTGGGGAAATGCGAACGGGCTACGGGATATAAGACCAGGATAGGTACGGGACCGGGATACGGAACCGGGATACGGAACCGGGATACGGAACCGAGATACGAGAACGGCATACGAGAACGGCATACGGGAACGGCATATGACAACGATTTAGGGAATGGACACCAGATTGCGAATTGCGCAAACTATAAATGCATCAATAAAAGAGAAGTTGTTGGATTAATTTTTGTTCACATTTCCTTGATGCCGCTGCAATGACAGACGCCAAAATGGCAGACACCGCAGTGTTGCCTCACATAGCCCTATAGGCATCTCCAAGTAATAAAATCGATCGTTGATCGAGACAAGAAGTGTGAATAATGCGTGATATGCACTGATGTGCACTAGCATCTGCTCTACCGTAAATGTCTAATTACCACGTTTTGAGGACGTTTTCAAATGAATTTGACTTATTTTAATTTTAATTTGGCTTGTTTTAATTTGAATTTTGCTGAATTTAATTTTAATTTGACTTATTTGCATTTTAATTTGACTTATTTTCATTTGAACTTGACTTACTTTCATTTGAAGTTAAAAAGGTGTAGTTGTTCAATGTTATGTGTTATACTTAGTATGTTCTATTAGCGCGGACGGAGCGGAATTCGTTCGAATATGGTCAAATCGCCATGCAATTCGTTCGACGACTCAGTATGCCCACTATTGTTTGATGTACCTAGTTTCCCGACTCTTATGACCTTGTTTTGAACATTATCAGTGATTTCGGATGGCTTCGACGGCATAGTTGACTTTATTTCTGTAAGCGATTTATTTCTAGCTACCATTGCAATGCGGAACAGTACCATCGTGAACGTTATACTGGTGCTGCCTAGCAGTCTGGCTTCCAATCATGCATATTGTATCGGCCCCACGTGTTCGGTAAACAGGCGACTAACGCACGACTATCTCCGGCACTGTAGTAGGTACAACTCGTCAGGCTTGCTTTTGCGCTCCTCTGCAGCTTTAACGGTTTGATGTAGTAGAATGCAATTTTTTCACAATCCAGATGAAAGTTCGACGTCGTGGATACTCCAGAAAAGAGGTCAGTAGGGCGCATAACGAGTGCGCGGCACGAGTTCATAATACATTTGTTTTCTGCGTTGTTTTCTGCGTTTCGTACGACTTTTCTTCACTGTCTTATTACGTGGCAAACTGGAGCTGGACATACGAAAACAATGAGAAAAGCGCGAAACAGGGTTGCAATCCCAGTTCGATGTCCTGGCAACCATAGGCCGTACCAACATTGGAACGAACATAGATTTGTAGAGAAATGAATAGGCTTATGTATGCAATATGATTCAGGGACCTATGCGTGAAACATGTGCAATGAATAACAAAACCATTGAACTTCCAAGGTTTTCTGACGTTCTGGGGTTTTCTGACGTTCTGGGGTTTCATGATAGGTATCAGTGTTCGACACCTAATGTAAAGAGGTGAAACGAACGCAATTTTGCAAACAAATGTTCTGACTCTGTGATGCTTGTAAAACTTAAGCTTACTGATAATACGTATGCACTTAAATCGACCCGGAATATTCAAAGTGACAAATTACGAATAACGGGACAGAAACGAAACGGAAATGGGACGGGACGGTCATGCTTAGCGTACAGCTAATCTTGTCATTCTCTAGCTAAGCAAACTTGAAAGTTATGTTTTTAATTCTGAAATTATGAAAATATGTTTCCGTTACCTTATCAAGCGGGCATCACTTGTTTGAGATATATTCGTATGTGTGGCTGGGGCAGAACAGCACAAAATACTAGTAGATGGCTAGCCTCAGAACAAGGAACTGTGATTTTCCAGTCATTTTGTGTTCATGCAATACCGGGTTTCTGTTTTTGTTTATGAGTTTGAGCTGAGCTTGAGCTGAGCTATGAGCTGAGATGAGCCTGTGCCTGTTGCGCTGCCTTGTCATATTAGTTACCGCACGAGGTAAGTAATTATTTTACTCGAAATTATGTGTTATGATAACCACCAACATCAACAATGGTGTTTGATTATTATCGTACTAATAATGTGCCGTTTTGCTCGACCGTGCGCTATTTTGCGATAACTGCGTTCTTTAAAATCAAAACATCCGGCGACCCTATTTATGAGGAAAGCTAGCTCAGGGTCAATTCGATGCTGTTGGTAGCAGGCTTAGAAAAACAGAAATGGGTATTAGGTACGAATGTGGATAGTTAATTAGGCACCCCATCGCGATAACTTCAATTGTGTGCGCATTATAGCATTGCGTTGACATTTTCACACAACACCTTTTTAAATGACGGCCAAGAAAACGCAAAATACGATTTACTTATGCTATAAAAGTAAAACGTCCGTTTGCGAAGCGTAGTAAGTGACATGAGAGTCGCCTTCGCTCAAGTTGTATCCTTTATGTACGGCGCGTGAGCGTCGAATAGTATCCACTGTGTTATCCACTGTCATTGAGCGCTGTATGTCTAATTGGCGTCTGTCTCCTGCGTTTCCAGGTGGTGCTTCCGCACACTTTCAGCTGGGAGGACGACAACCTGGCAGTCACCATCGTGTCTGACCCCGTGTGACCCGTCGTGGCACCGTCCTACTCCCGGGGCAGACGGGGCACACTGCGGCCCCTGTCGTCAACCGGCGTGACACCTGGTGACACCTGGTGACACCTGGTGACACCTGGTGACACCTGGTGACACCTGGTGACACCTGGTGACACCTTCTGACACCTGGTGTGACACCAGGTGTCACCAGGTGACATCTGGTGATGCCTGGTGACACCTGGTGGCACCTGGTGGCACCTGGCGACACCTGGTGTGACACCTGGTGACACCTGGTGACACCTGGTGATGCCTGGTGGCACCTGGTGACACCGTGTGACACCTGGTGACACCTGGTGTCACCTGGTGACACCGTGTGACATCAGCGGCTCCATGTGACACCCGGCGACGACTTGTCACACCGGGGACAGCCGTTCTGCCCGACTCGGTAATGACGGGGGGCCGTGGCGCCGCTGCTGTCTCGGCCACGCCTGTCTCATCGCTCTGATTGCCCGGCGACAGCCCCACGTCGCGACAGACGCGCGACAACGACGCCCCAGGGCGACCGGTCGCTGACGGCCAGCTGCCAGTGGCCACGGAGGTTTCCGACACGTCCAATCATCGGGACCGTTTCGCCTGTCCAGACGGGACATTGATAGGGTCAGTGCGGGCCGATCGTGGCCGATCGTCGCACCAATGACCTCCGACCGACAGCGAGGTTGGCCGCCGAGGTGGCGATGGCTGGTGTTCACGGTACACGTGCCCTGGTGCCACTGGCACTTGTCAGCGTCCTTCAGCGTCTATTGGCCGCTGTCGCTGTGTGGGCCCGGGCTCGGCTGGGCGGGGGACAGTGATTGGCCTCATTGGTCTGTGGCGGCTCGATCGGTGTATTCTGTCGGTGTCGGCGGACTTCAGGAGGATCGCTGTGTTTCTGTCCGAGGGGAGGGGGGGGGGGGGGGGGGGGCAGGGGATGAAGGAACCGCCAGGTGTCGATCGCCATTGTTTTTCAAGGTGCGATGTTTCGACAGGCGAAGAATGTGTGGTCGATGTAG
>JAXIVJ010003669.1:87500-91408 GCA_036785665.1 Chirona hameri | reverse complement strand
GGGGGCTTATAGTACCCCACCAAAAACAAACTCGCCGGATTTGGTCCACTATATTTTTAAAACGGCATATTTTCACCATTTTTCTCTGGAAAAAATACAAACAATAATTATTTTTTTCGACCAAAGGGGGCACGTACAGACCTTCTGGGGGGGGGGGGGGGCAGTGGCGCACGCAGGGGGGGGGAGGGGGTCAAAGGGGTCAGCTGACCCCCCCGAAATTTATGAGGGGCCCGTATTTCTGAGGGGCCCGTTTCTGGTAGGGGCCCGGTCTTGGTCAGGCCCGATCGAGGTAGGGGCCCGGTGCTGGCAAAGGCGTGGCATGGGATGATGGGGCCCGGTCACAACAGGGCCCGGCCCTCGCATATTCTTGACACGGGCCGTCTCTGGTAGGGGCCCGGTCTTGGTCAGGCCTGATCGAGGCAGGGGCCCGGTGCTGGCAAAGGCGTGATATGGGGCCCGGTCAGAACGAGAGCCGGTACTTGAACATTATTGATGCGGGCCCGTTTCTGGTAGGGGCCCGGTCTGGGTCAGCCCCGATCGAGGCAGGGGCCCGGTGCTGGCAAAGGCGTGATATGGGGCCCGGTCAGAACGAGGGCCCGGTCACAACAGGGCCCGGTCATTGCATATTCTTGATACGGGCCCGTTTCTGGAAGGGGCCCGGTCTTGGTCAATTCCGATCGAGGCAGGGTCCCGGTGCTGGCAAAGGCGTGATATGGGGCCCGGTCACAACAGGGCCCAGTCCTTGCATATTCTTGACACGGGCCCGTTTCTGGTAGGGGCGCGGTCTTGGTCAGGCCTGATCGAGGCAGGGGCCGGTGCTGGCAAAGGCGTGGCATGGGGCCCGGTCAGGAAGAGGGCCCGGTCATAACAGGGCCCGGTCCTCGCATATTCTTGATACGGGCCCGTTTTTGGTAGGGGCCCGGTCTTGGTCAGGCCCGATCGAGGCAGGGGCCCGGTGCTGACAAAGGCGTGATATGGGCCCGGTCACAACAGGGCCCGGTCCTTCCATATTCTTGATGCGGGCCCGTTTCTGGTATTGGCCGGTCTTGGTCAGGCCCGATCGAGGCAGGGGCCCGGTGCTGGGAAAGACGTGATATAGGGCCCGGTCAAAACGAAGGCCCGGTCACAACAGGGCCCGATCCTTGCAAATTCTTGATACGGGCGTATTTGATATTGATACGTATTTTTTACATTATCCATTGTTGCTTCAGGAAATGGTTTATGGCAACGTGTGGCAACATGATGGTGGGCGCGAATGACGTAGTTGAGGCGCACTAAAACCCCGACGATGATGATGATGACATAACTACCGGGGATCGGACTGCCTAACCTGCCTAACCTGTAAAATATCGTTGTTGATGTTGTCAATTCACCCATACGGTGCATCTTGAGCTCAAAACTACGAATATGGCTTTGGTTTGGACAACTGATGGATATATGTGGAGAAAGAAGTAAGTTTCTCTTTCTATTTCACGATAAATCGTACGATGACAGCTGGCGTTCTGGCTCCGCCCCGCTCCGCCTGACGCCAAGTACAGTCTCTGACAAGAGGCCGCCGCGCCGCCCGGGCGGCTGAGCGGATATTAACGAGGCGTCGTGACCAGAGACTACGTGCCAAAGAGTGTACCTGCCTCCGGCGGCGAGCCGGCGGCGGTGAGCGGCGAGCGAAAGGAACTGATCGTGGCCCGGAACAGCGGAATTGAAACCGGGCCCACTAGTCCTGTGTCGAAATTACTTAACGTAGGGAGGTAATTCTTTCACCACAACCCATTTTTAGACCTGCTCTACAAATCTGCTATCTCAGTCCAAAACTCCATGTTAAAGGTGAACTATTTATTCCCTTTAAAGGAAATAGTTCACCTTCAACATTAGTTTTAAACTGAGATAGCAGTTTTGTAGCCCGTGTTGGGAAAGTCCTATCGGGCAAGTTTTCTTGACTGAAAAGACTCTCCAGCCGAATATATCTGAGTTTTTGGCGAAGGAATGCGGTGCTGGCGAGAGAATGTTGTACTGGTCCTAGCCCGGGCAGAGGCTATACCATCAGCCAATCAGCTTGCAGCTGGTGCTAGCAAGCGAATCGCCGGCCGCCGGTTGGCACATCTCTAATGCGAGTCTATCTTTACGCGACTACTTTCGAATCTGATTGGGCTGAACCATTTTTTACATTCGCGTGACGTCAGGACTCTGACTCAGAGAGTATGCATACAGTTTTGATAAACAATACAAATGTACGGCCTTCTATCCTGCATCGGCGCGATATAAGGCCATTTTTGACAATATAAACATAAATTGTATTAACAAATATAAACAAATCGTGTTGGGTAAAACATTTCCAAGGTGAACTATTTCCTTTAAGCCCCCCTGAACAAAAATTGACCCCTCCTGGAGCGAATCCTGGGTACGCTACTGGCTGTGCAATGGTACCAGCGGCTGACCTTGAAATGACATTAGGTGAAATGGTGACCCTGAGATGTCGAGTCGATGTGAGAAAATAACGACCAAGTGTGGTGTGCGAGTATTTTAGCGTTGGATTCATCCCCGTATCTCTTCTGGGTAGGCCACAATGTGTTGTGCAAAATTCGACCTCATGACCTTGCTTCCCCTCTGGAGGTCAAACCAATGGGAGTGACACTGAATACTGCTACACGTGGCCTACTGGACCCCTGGCGGATATTCTGTGCAAGTTTCAGCTCGATCGGAGGTGACTCGTACCTGGGCCGAACCTGGACTGCACCTCTGGGAGTGACGTTCTGTGCACCTTTTAATTGTCAAGGTCAAACCGTGATAGACATCGAGTAGGTGTTTTCGGCGAAAGTTAGAGCATTATCTGCGTCACAGTTTGACATGCTTTTTAATTTGTAAAATTATTTCTGTACACCAGTTATGCGCTGTGCAATGGTACCGGTGGCTGAACCCCAAATGACCTTAGGTCAAATGGTGACCTTGAGAGGCAGGGTCGATGTGGGAAAAGTAACACCAAGTGTGCAAGTATGGTAAGGGTTGGATTCATCCCCGTAGCTCTTCTGGGTGGGCACAATGTTCTGTGCAAAATCGAACCTGGGCTGAACCTAGACCGCACTCTCGAAGTAACGTTGTTTTTTGCCCTTTTTAATTGTCAAGGTCAAATTGTAATAGCTATGGGGAAGGTGTTTTCGGCGAAAGTTAATGCATCACCTGGGTCACAGTTGTACATGCTTTTTAATTTGTAAAATTATTTCTATACACCAGTTATGCGCTGTGCAATGGTACCGGCGGCTGACCCCGAAATGACCTTAGGTAAAATGGTGACCCTGATAGGTCGGATCGATGTGGGAAAAGTAAGAATAAGTGTGTACGAGTATTTTAGCGTTGAATTTATCCCCGTAGCTCGTAGCAATGTGCTGTTCAAAATCGATCCTGGGCTGAACCTGGACCGCACACCGGGAGTAACGTTTTTTGCCCTTTTTTAATTGTAAAGGTCAAACTGTAATAGCTATCGAATAGGTGTTTTCGGCGAAAGTTAGTGCATCCCCTGGGTCAGTTTGACATGCTTCTAGATTTGTAAAATTATTCCTGTACACCAGCTATGCGCTGTGCAATGGTACCGGCGGACCGCACTCTGTGAGTAACGTAACGCAACGAGTAGGTGTTCTCTGGGAGTGACGTTTTTTGCACCTTTTTAATTGTCAAGGTCAAATCGTGATAGCCATCGAGTGGATATTGATTGCCTGAAGACGCCTCTTTTCCTTTGTCCATGAATGTAGAGAAATATCAGAAGTCATCCGGAAATCTCCGCGGGGTGAAATGGCATCTTGAAAATTTTCTTTAGAGTTTTCTGCGGTGACGCATATGGCAGGTCGTGTGACTCCACCAGCCGGTGTGAACCAGCCCCAACCGAGAGGATTTGGTAGCATCACGTGACCTGACGT
>JAXIVJ010003669.1:0-82500 GCA_036785665.1 Chirona hameri | reverse complement strand
ATATATATATATATATATATATATATATATATATATATATATATATATATAATATATATATATATATATATATATATATATATTATATATATATATATATATATATATATTATAATATATATATATATATATATATATATATATAATATATATATATATATATATATATATATATATATATATATATATATATATATATATATATATATATATATATATATATATATAATATATATATATATATATATATATATATATATATATATATATATATATATATATATATATATATATATATATATATATATATATATATATATATATATATATATATATATATATATATATATATATATATATATATATATATATATAATATATATATATATATATATATATATATATATATATATATATATATATATATATATATATAATATATATATATATATATATATATATATATATATATATATATATATATATATATATATATATATATATATATATATATATATATATAATATATATATATATATATATATATATATATATATATATATATATATATATATATATATATATATATATATATATATATATATATATATATATATATATATATATATATATATATATATATATATTATATATATATATATATATATATATATATATATATATGATCATTACAACATTGTTACAGCAATACTATTTCAGTATAAATGAATGCAGCCAATGTGACTGCAATCTGCATGTATTTGCACAATTTACCAGTGTACTTGAATCGTTAAGAATTGATAAATCTTTGGATTCAATCAGCTTTGATTTGATGCAGGGTGTGATCCAATCACGATTCCTGAATCAAAAGATCTGGTGGATATTTTTTTTTTTATTCAAGGATTTGTATTGAACGATTCCAATCGATTCAATCAGTGTCAAATAAATAACCAATCTGGTTAGAGGGGGGTAATTTTACCCCCCCCCCCCACAACAATAAAATTAACACATTATGTTGTGTTCCTGAGGAATAGGGTACTATGTGGGAACACATTCACATTCACAAACCCATACACATTCATTCTATTCATTAAAACACATACACATGCATGTAGATTGTAGGTGGGAACACATCCACATTCAAAAACACATACACATTCATTCTATTCTTTCAAACACACACATGCAGCTAGGTGGGAACACATTCACAACACACATACACACATTCCTACCCCCCCCCCCCCCCCCCACCAACATAATGAACTAAATACTGACATTGGCATATATCATAGCATACAAATGTCCATAGTATATTTTTACCAGCACTAATAAGCACCAAACATGCATAAACGTGGAGTGGAAAGATCAGAATGGAGAATATCACATCAGTAATGATTTGAGTAGCAGCTAGTACATGTTTGTAAGAAATATGGAAATCACAATGGCTCAAATCACAGATGCTCAAAATGGTTGATGAATGTGGATAGGTGTTGGTGTCAGAATGTAAGTACCGGAGTGGCGCTTGGCAGTACATGGTAGTCATAGCACACATTAATTGTAACCAGGATAATATGTTAACTGATAATCTCCTTATATACAGGAATACAAAACTAAGGATAGCTTAAATCCTCCTCAAATATATTATAGAATGGTTATCCTATCCACCCAAGGATGTGCTTAAGCCAATATCGTGTATCATACTTGATACAATAATAGGTACAATATCAGTATTGATGCTGTTCTTTTCTTCATAGCTGCCAGTGTTTCAAGAATAAACAGTCAACTCATCATATCAATTTATTGACCAAGACACACTTCATAATTCATATTGATACTTCTTCAGTTCGTCATTAAAAATAGGACATACATAAAGACATAAAGACATAAAGACATAAAAGAAAAGTCGCAACAAAGAGCCTCTTGGGCCCATCCGAGGTTGCACCCCCCCCCCCCCCCCCCCCCACACCCCTCCACCAGTCTCGCCCCTTCAAATCACCTTACTCTACCTGCATAAAAGAAGGCTAATCCCACGAGTATTTATGAACTAATCCCTTCTCTGTAAAGTATTTATCTAATCTAATTTTGAAGGAAGCAAGTGTCACTGCATCAGCGACATCCCCTGGTAGCATATTCAATGTCCTACAACCCTTCTACTGAAAAATGACTGTCGTAGCCTAGTCCTACTTTGTTTCATAATGAGTTTATGCTGATGACCTCTACCTCGATTTTCCCTATTGAACTCAAACATACCCTTTAAATATCCAGAATGCTGACTATTTACAAATTTGAAGACTTCAATTAGATCTCCTCTTAGCCTTCTATATCTAAGTGAAAACATACCCAATTTCTTTAATCTATCTTCATAAGGTAAACTACCAAGACAATTAACCATTTTTGTTGCCCTTTTTGAACTCTTTCTAACAACCAGCAATCTTTCTCATATGTTGGAGACCAGGCTTGTACACAATACTCCAAATGTGGTCTAACGTATGCACAATACAGTTTTGTTATTACCTTTTCACTCTTGTAGGAAACATTTCTGTTAATGGCCCCTAGCATTCTAAGTGCCTTTTTCCTAGCTTCTACAACCTGGTCTGACGCTGATAGTCTATTGTTTACCACGACACCTAATCTTTCCTTTTCAATCTGCTCCATTTTCTGCCCACCCATTTCATACCTATGTTTACTGCTAACCCGTCCAGCGTGCATAATCTTACATTTACTCAAATTGAATTCATCTGCCATGCTTCAGACCACTCAACTAGCTTGTCCAGATCTGATTGAAAAACATCCTGATCATGTTTTCCTCTAATAATCCTGACAACTTTTAGATCGTCTGCAAATTTCAAGACTTTGCTGTCTATACTGTTCTCAATTGCATTCACAAATATTATAAAAAACAATGGGCCCAGGACTGAGCCCTGTGGAACCCCACTGAGAACCTCCTTCCATTGTGATTGGCACCCATTCAATATAACCCTTTGCTGGCGTCCTGAAAGCCACGTTTCTATCCAATCCAGAATCTTGCCCCTGATCCCATGAATTTTAAGTTACAACCCCAGCCTTGTATGGGGGACTTTGTCAAATGCTTTACTGAAATCAAGAAAAGCTACATCTAGCTGTTTACCCTGATCAAAGCTATCTGTTGCAACATCCAAAAACTCCAGAAGATTAGTTAAACAAGAACGGCCCTTCCTAAAGCCATGCTGTGTATCCTTGATGAGTTCATTTTGCTCCAAGAATTCAACAATCTTATCTTTGATGATTGATTCAAGCACCTTGCAGACTAATGAGGTCAGACTAACCGGTCTATAGTTTTCCTCTTTACTTCTATCTCCCTTTTTATGAATAGGAACAACATTTGCTCTTTTCCAATCAAGTGGAATTTTACTATCTGTGAGTGATTTAGAAAATATTATGGCTAATGGAACCGACAACTCCCTTTCAGATTCTCTTAAAAGTCTAGCATGGATTTCATCAGGTCCTTCTGCCTTGTTAGGCCTTACTTTCTTTAGATATTCTAGAACAAGTTCACTACTTATGCCACCTAGCTCTCCTATAGTCTCCTCTGTCTCTAGCTCAGGCTGAAGTGCTGCAATACTACTCTGGTCCTCGATAGTAAAGACAGATTGAAACTGATCATTAAGCACTTCAACCATTTCACTGTCCTTGCTAACTAACACATCATCTACCTTAAATGGACCTATATTTTTGGAAACTGTACTGAACTTATAAAAACTGAAGAACTTCTTACTATCTGCATTACAATGTCTAGCTAAATCAAGTTCCTTTGCCCTTTTAGCTGCTCTGACCTTTTTCTTAACTGAATTTCTTGCATTCTGGTAGGCCTTCTGATTTATATCTAGTGAAGATCCCTTCAAAATGCCAAATGCACTTCTTTTAGCTTGTATAGCACTCCTTACTTCTGGGGTAAGCCAAACTGGTTTGCCCTTGGTTCTGTTACGTTTGTGCCTGAGGGGTATATGCCAATTCTGAATTTGGCTTAATCTAGCTTTGAAAACATTCCAGGCCTCACATGCATCTAAACCTGCCGACTCAACGTTCCATTTTATCTGTGCAAGGTCATTTCTAATACCATCAAAATCAGCCCGGCTGAAGTTTGGAACCATAATAAGGTTATCTTTGGGCCTCATTTCTGATGAGATATTGAATTTAACCATATTGTGATCACTGGTTCCTAGACCTGCACAAATACTTATGTCACTAACTAGATCACTGTTGTCTGAGAATACAAGGTCTAGAATGGAGCAATGTCTGGTTGGCTCTGTTACAAACTGATGCATGAAAAGCTCCTCTTCAAAGATTTGCCTATACAACCTACACTCATTTGTTTCCTCTGCTATACTTTCGTATCCTCTTAAGTTAAAATCTCCCATAATAAGACACTGAGCCCGAAAGTTCCTACATATTTCCTCACAAATATCTTGGTGTGTTTCAGCTTGGGAGTTCCTTGGAAGATTCCCTGGTCTGTAAAATGCACCTATCCTCAACCTTCCTCTGTTTCCTGTACCAATTTTAATGTCAAGCCAGATTGATTCTACTTCTTTTACTTTACTAGAATCATCAACTCTAGTAGTGCAGTACAAGCTATTTACATATACAAACACTCCGCCCCCCTGCCGTGATTCTCTGCAGTATGAGAACATGTTATACCCTTGTAACTCGAAATCCTGTAGCCTATCCCTATTATACCCCTCACTAACCCATGTCTCGGTTACACAAATGATATCAGGCTTTTCAAGGGCAACATAACACTCAAACTCATCAAATTTAGACCTAATACTTTGGGCATTCTGCAACACACGTGATCTTATACTTTGAGCTGACTCTACTAATTCTGAGGGAATTATGATCTACTGTCCTATTCTGACATGAACTTCTACCAATGCTTACTTCCTGATGCCCTAGTACTAGCGTCCCTGAACCCACCCCCCCCCCCCCCTCCTACCTAGTTTCCCTGAATGACACTTCTGTAGGCATCTCCCAAAGCCCTTGCCCCCTCATCCGATAAGTGAAGCCCATCCTTCATATAGTACCTACACCACTCATAGAACTGATCCCATAAGTCTACATAACTAAGCCCCATAGCTGAACATAAGTTCTGAACTGAGCTGTTCACAGACAGAGCTCTCGAGTACCACTCCTCACTGGCTCCACAGCGAGGGAGGATGCCAGTCACAATGACTGGTTTCCTGGACTCCTTCAACCTCTGCAGCAGGCTCCGGTACTCAGCTACTATTCTCACATGATACAAGCCAATAGATGATTGACACTAAACATACATTCAAAGTTCATTCACATACATGATATTTTCACCTATTAGTCTCCTAAGAGGCGTCAGGCGAAGCAATCACATGTTAGACATCTAATTTATGTATTGAGAAGACAAAAATGAAGCCATTTCAGATAGTTATTCTTCCAGTATTCGCCCTTCGGATTCATAAATTCTGACTTCAAGCACTGCAGTTTCAAGCGCAATTCTGGTTTTCTCGTCTATATTATCTTTAATACTCCTTGCACCTTCCCAACTGGGTATAGTTCCACATTCATGACTATATTTCACTATTGTTTTGGGTTTCTGATATTGCCAATATTTCATGTGCTCCATTAGCCTTGTGTCAAACTTCTTCCGACTTCCAGTTTCACCATATGGCTTTGTACATCTCTTGCATGGTATCTTGTAGACAAGCCTGTGATCATGTTGCTTTCTTTTATAATTTATCCTGTTCTTCCCAGCCTTACTTGTTACCTACTTCACATTAGCATGTTTCAGAAAATGTGCAATCGTATCAACATGTCTGGATTGCGGAACAACTGGATAGCTAAGTATCAATACGAAACGCGTCTTCGTTAATACATTATTATGAGCACAGTGGATATAAATACTATTACCCACGGGGGCGCCAACCTCTGACGTCACGCGCAAATTCCAATCAGCTGTTGTACGGTTAAACTATTTATCGGATTGAGCGCGCCGCCGCAGTAGAGCCGCAAATTTAGTGGACACTCAGGCCACCGAGTGGCGGTATTTAACGACCTGAGTACTATTGTTGATTATAATAGCTAAAGAAGCATTATTTAAGCTATATTGTTAAATTAATTTATTTGGCTTGTGCTAGCATTTCTTTCTGTGAAAAGAAAAGTCAACAAGTGCAAATAACTTCTTACCAAAATAAATACTATGTATTATATAGTATTTATTTATCTCATGAGTCATGTCATACTCATGAGTCATGTCATACTCATGAGCCATGTCATACTCATGAGTCATGTCATACTCATGAGTCATGTCATACTCATGAGTCATGTCATACTCATGAGTCATGTCATACTCATGAGTCATGCTCATGAGTATGCACGCACGGATTATATGAAACCGTCCTTGCTTTCGAGTCTGTAGTCTCTATTCATATTTAGTCCCTTTTACCTTTTACGAAATTATTTTGATACTTTCGTTGCAATACATATCAAAGCAGGAATGCCACAGTGGAATGTCCAGCCACTGTACCTACAATTTTGTTTAAGTTTGACATCTGAATGGGCCCGTATTACTGCGACGGAAGTCCTATTCCACCCGCAGTATCCGAACAGTCTTCATAATTAGATTACACCTTTTGCAATATTCTCATTTCTCTCCAAGCACATACTTTAACTTGGCCTTCGCTGATGCAACCAGTTAGCGTGTCCCTTCCCGGTTAAAAAGGTCCTGCTTTTCCTGCAGAAGTTTCTACCGTCTGGGAATGGTGCAAAGAATCCAGATAATTTCGCCGTTGCCGTATATTTCCATCATGCGTCGGCAAGAGGTCATCGACATCATATTTTGTTTTGCCAAAGATACGCACGCCAGTAAAGAAAAGGGACAATAAATAACCAGCATAGGAAGTAGGAACATAATCAGAACATACTATCTTATATTGGCATATACCAACAGTAACATGCCTACTACATATCACGCATTTACATGCCGCATCATCGCCTATTTCAACTATTAGTCACCTATTTAATTTGCCAGCTATCCTAATAATCACTTCTATCCTAATAAAACATACGCATATGCGCATACCCACACAAATGACGCAAACGAATATCAACCAAACGAAACGAAACGAATGACCGATATCGGTGATACGTCGCCGATATTCAGATGTTGGAACCGTGAGCGACAAATACATTGTTGTTGTTTGTTTGTTGGGGCTTAAGGGCGCGACGACTGCATGGTCAATTTGCGCCCATAACGTTAACTACTTACTGATGCGAAAATATCACAGGGAAGTCAATGCTACGGACGAAGGAAAAGAGACCGCCGGACTGGATCCATTGGGAATCATCATCAAGAAGATGACACAGCGTCACGGTTGGCATGACCTGGCCGAGATACCTTGAACGCTTTCTAGCATACCGTGGGCAGGCGAGCAAGACATGCGCCACAGTGAGAGGCTCGTTGCATCTAGGACACATGGGCCTGTCACTGCCACAAAGCAAGTACCCGTGTGTAGCGTACGTGTGGCCAATCCGCAGTCTGCACAGAGTAACCTCCTCGCGCCTGTTTCTCCGTGAACTTGATGGCCACTGTCTAAGCACCGGTTTGACCGGTCTGAGCTTGTTGCTCGCTTGTGTGTCCCACGTACGCTGCCACTGGTTTTGTAAAAAAGCACCAGCAGCTGGGTAAAAATCTTGTGCTGGAAGCAGGAGGCGCCTCGTGCAGGGTGCCGATGCTGCTCGTTTCGCCGCAGCGTCAGCAAGCTCGTTCCCTGCAATGCCCACGTGACTGGGTACCCAACAGAACTTCACCGATTTCCCTCAAATACATCAGCAGCTTTTACGAAGCATAAATACACGTGGAAACATCGAGTCGATTGCTACATAACAATAAAGGCACATGATGCGTGCCAGCACAAATACAAGCTCAAACATCTCGTCTCCAGCAATGCGCTCACAAGTAAAATTCAAGTTTGATAAATCACCGGATATGTCAATCTTTTTCAGACAGCATACCTCACCACTATCTGCAGCACGCAATCTATTATTGCGCAAAGACAAACTACATGTCGTATACTACGCTTTGGAGTTTTTGGGCACCTCAACTGCTCGGGTTATTGGCGATAGACTGTGTGTCTTGTAGACGACACAATGCTAGTGGCGGTGGCTGCCAGGGCCATCATCACGTTGTTGCTCCGCATGTGCTGCACCGGGCCGCCGCCGCCGCGGCCTGGTGACGGCCGGACACCGATGGCGGAACACGCGATCCCATAAGCACGGCACCAGCATTGGGGCCAGCTTGCGGTGGCGCGCGCTCGCGCGGCTCTGGCCGCCGCACGGTGGACCATCTTGGTATTATCTTGTATCTTGGCATTGGCTTGGTGAGCCTCTTGAGCAGATAGTCGGTCTTGGCATCGGGCTGCTTATTGAACACAACGGCCAGCGTCTTGGCAGCGCGCGCCGCCGTCAGCGGGTGCCGCTTCTTCAGCGCCAGCTTGGCGAGCATCACGGTGACGAAGTCTTGCTGCGGCACAGCCACGCTGGGCCGGGCGGCGGCCAGCAGCGCCGTCAGCTGCGTGTGCTGCCACGGCGCCGCGTGGGAGAGCGGCACGCCGTGCCACCGCTCAGCCAGCGTGCTCAGCACGTGATCGCCGTCTCCGTTAAGAAAGAAGACGTCCGCTCCACGATGTCAGTCACCGTGGCCAGCACGCGCTCGGTGGCGGTGGCCTCCTCGCGGCTGACGCGCACCTGCCGCACCAGTGGCAGGGCGGCGCGCGCCGCCTCCAGCCCGGTCACGCCGGCCGCCACCGCCGCCAGCTGCCGCTCAGCCTAGTTCTCCGGCGACACCGCACCTCTGTTGAGCTGGGTCAGCAGCGGCTGCACCAGAGCCGTCACCACGGCATTGGTGTGCTGGTCGGCCGACGGTGGCGGCCCCGATACAGGTGAGCGCCGCCGCCCGGACCGCGGCGTCCTCAGTCGTGTCCAGACCGGCCAGGTGCTCCGCCAGTGGTTCGCCTCCGCCTCGCCCACCAGCCAGGGGCAGGAGCTGAGCACGGAGAGCGCGGCCGTTTGCAGAGGCCGGTCTCCGCCGGCCACCTCGGCCAGCAGCACGGCAGCCAGCCGCGGCCGCAGCGGCTCCACAGCCGGCGACTCGTCCGCGCCGCCGTCCGCCAGCAGCCGGCCATGCGCGCTCAGCGTCTCCAGCCGCTCGGCGGCCGAGTCTCCGCGCCGGCCTCCAGCTGGCCAAGTAGGGCCGGCACCGCCTCACCCAGCACCAGCTCCCGGCCGCCGGCGCAGAGCACCACCAGCAGCGGCGCCGCGCCGGCCATCAGTCGGTCGCCGCCTCGCTGCGCCGCGTGGTGCAGACACTCGGCCAGCAGGGGGCGCGTCCACCGATCGGCCTGCGCCGGCACAGCCGCCACCAGCTGTAGCGCGCGCGGCTGCACCTCCGGCTGTCGCGCCGCCAGACACTCCCGGGCCAGCGCCAGCCGCAGCGGCGCCAGGTGCGGCGCCAGTGTAGACGCCGCAGCAGCGTTGCAGCAGCGCCAGCGCGTCCAGCTTGGCCTGCGTCAGGTCCGAGTTGAGCTTCTCCAGCGCCAGCGGCAGGCAGAACTCTGCGAACTGTCCGGTGCCGGCCAGGCAGTCGTGCAGCGCGTCGGCCAGCATCTGTCGCGTCACGCCGTGCGAGCTGTCCGGCGGCGGCGTGAAGTTCACCCGGAAGTAGCAGGCCAGCAGCTCGAACAGGTCCTCGGCCAGCGAACGAACATGTCCTCGGCAGGGTGGCGAGGCAGTTTGGCAGGTGGGTGCCTCACACTGCTGACCGGGCATACATGCGCATGCGCTTGGCGTTGCGCTCATTCACCCGGCACTCCGTCAGGCTGCCTTGCAGCCACTTCAGGCGGATGTGCGTCCGTGTGACGGCGTACTTTCGCACCACCCGAGGGTCGATGCGGGAGTACTCGAACGCCTCCACCTGCTCTAGCCACTGCAGTGACGGCACAGCCAGGCCTCCTCGGCTCAGCCGCTCGATCCACCCAGAGCTCTTGGACTAGCTTGGCCGGGAGCACACTGGCCGGACGGCGGACACAGTGCCAAGGCTGCTGTCCACGGAGCGACACTTGTACGCCAGGAAGCCAGCAACGTACGCCAGAGCTTCCCGGCCGAACTCCAGACTGGCCGCCAAGGGGTGACCAGATGGCGGTCCTTGGTGGGTCTGCGCATCTTGCAGGAGCTGGCTGGACTGCAAGTCGTCGTCCGGATCATCCGTAACCGCCCCCTCGTCCCTGAGGTCCTTCAGGACGCTGGCGCTCAGGTACACAGGATTCTTCTCCTCCATGGCGATAAAGGCGCCGGAGGCCGATGGCTGGCTTCTTGAGCCGGCTGCCACTGCCGGTGACGCGCCCATCAGCAGCAGCCGGATGCGCGTCTTCACCTCCACCGGCGTCGGGTCGGCGTTGGTCTCGGACATGCACCAGATCTGCGAAAACAATGCATACAAATCAGAAATATTGTGTTAAGCATGCAAATATTAGGACTCAGCAGTACCGTCTGTATACAGCACAGGCATACAGTGGAAGGACTGACTGAACTTGAACATGTTCAGTACTAGCACAAATAACTCAATTAGTGCATCACAATAGTGTGCAAATCATTAAAGTCTGAAATGCAACGTTTGAATAAAAAACATGTCTTGCCAACTATCGCTGTCTTCTGTCCCCTGTCGGCTGTCACTGTCCAATTATTGGATGTTTAAAATGCCAGACTTCTACTATGTGGTGCAGAAGATAAACACACTTAAAGGGAATTAAACATACACACACTTAAAGGGAACACTTAAAGGGCATTACACACTTAAAGGGAATGTTTCACCTTTGTATTGGTTTTAAATTGAGATAGCCATTATCTGGAGCTGTTATTGAAATGTCTAAATTACTCAGGTCATTTTCCCCAAAACTTAACAGTTTTTAAGCAATTTAATTTGCCATTTCAAAAATGAATCCAGGCTGGTTCAGCCGCTGATTGGCTAACAGACACTTCTTCAGCCAATCCCACTTTGTCAGCCAATCAGCGGCGGTAAATAATGATGTCATTTGCCCAAATCTAAAAACTTTATTTGTAAACGTTAAGTGACTGTGAGTGAAAAAATATCACAATGGTTTTCAGCAGCACTTACTTCATATTTTCTACTACAACCAATGTATATTTGACAACTTTCAGAAAGGTGAAACATTCCCTTTAAACACTGCTAACATCATGAAGTCACTATGAACGCATAAGAGTTGACACTGACGCATAAGAGTTGTGGCGCCCTAAAACCCCAATACACCACCAGTGTTTTGACAGGGTGAAGATGTCCAAACCTCATTTTTGTGTCATGCTATCAGTGTGTGCACATAATACTGATGCACTAAGGCACTGATAAAGTATTGGCACTTTAGTGCATTGGTATCTACATTCCAATAGCATGAAACATCTGATGTTTTGATGTGTCCGAGGCTACAGTCGTTACTATCAATATGATCATGATGCTTGGATGTTTCTTTATCACTGCCAGTTTGATATGCTGAGAAAGTACATGAAACATTTGAGTAACTGCTGCTTTTATCATACTTGTTGCAAATTTGATCTCACTGTTTTGTTTTCAAACTTGAACTGGATATGCAAGGAAGTCAATATATTTGCACATGACACCATTGGCTTTGGGAGACAAATAAGCTTGATGCTTCGAAATTATTTGACTGAATTTCGCTTCATTTAAAAGCCCGTTAAATGATGAGCTCATTGTAGCATTGTTAAAATTTGACAATGTATCGTAAACGCACATTTGTATCACAATTACGTACCCGCACACTCAACACACAGCGCGAGGACTCGGGAAGTGATGATCACTGGCGATGTTTTGCAAACGTGTGCAGTGTTATCAGCGTCAATCAGCTTATTCAGCAACGACAATTTCCGTCGCTGATTGGTCAACTTTCATGGTTCCGGTGTGCGCAGTACTCAAGAAACACGTCACTGCTTGCCAATACAGTAAACTTTGAAAAATGACAGCCTAAAAGTCAAATTTTGAAGCGCGCAACAAAAATTCCCAAGATTTTTGTGTCTCAAAATAAAACTATTTGAATTACCTACTTAATGCTTTCATTTACACGACCCGACTATTTATGGTTCTTCAAAACTCAGAGATGCAGCCCAGTATTTGCAAACGACAGCCTAAGGCATTCGAGCAAATTGAACTATGTTCCGACAAAATTTATGGACAAACTTTTGTATCATTTAAAAGCTCTTGAAATTTTGATCAAGATGTGAAGTAATCTCTACCCGACTATTTCTAGTTTTTGAAATCACATGGGTTGCAGTCCAAAGAGAGTGTGCTGTTGTGGTGTGTTGTACATTGGAGAACTGATTGTGAATATTTCCCAAATTCAATTTCAGAGACTAATAGGTGTTTTTCAGTCTTCAGTTTCTTGTAATTTCAGATATGCATTCAAAGTTGAGTTTAAACCTTCGGATTTTCTACAACGCTGTCATTTGGAAGATGCCCTACCCTGCATTTTTTTTATATAATTAGACAGTTAAATTATAATTGCTTTCTTTTTTGTATATAAGTCTCACATAAGAACGTTAATATAAATTAACTCAAATATCCATAGTCTAAATACCTTTTTAGCCTAAACAAAACAGCTGAAAAAAGTGATCACCATAGGGTCTGTGTTGAAGGCCGGCACTCGGCGCTACCTAGTATTCTATTTACCGTGCTATTACCCTGGTGTGAACAGCCCAGACAGTTAAATCATGGATAACTTACTTTATCCAACTTTATCCATGGTTAAATCCCCAAAAAATAAGTATCTTGGTTAAATGAAAGTCAAGACGCCTGCGCTAGTAGCCAATAACAAGGCCGTATAAGACGCTAGTGATACCTCGGTGTTTTGTGTTTTATGGCTGCAAGCTCCACTGTCCACTGTGTGTCTCCACTGTCTGTTCACAAGTAGGTAACTGTGTCATTTTGACCATGTCAATGTATCCGGTAACTATTATATTACTACTCGCCTTGTCTGACTTGGTAGGTAGGTAGGTAGACCTATTAAATGCTTTGTTGTGTGCAAACTGATGGGTGGACTTTAAAATATCCACACTACGCTGGACACCTCAGCGACTTATCATCAGGTGGTGTCATCCCTATCTCTGCAATGTGTCCACTTCTACTTATGATGTCACCCCAGTAGTCAATTCTGGTGCATGTCGTCTGCGGTCGGTTAAAACTGTTTTTCGCAAATAACTTTTTGACAAATATAAATATATCAATGATTTTGATGTCATTGTGTTCGCCTTGTCAGAACACGTCTATTCATACCAATTGCATGTGGTTTATGTCAAATCAAAAGTTCATCAAAGGGGCGGGCTTAGAGCCTCAGCTGGTGATCGCCAGACCGCAGGGGAACAGTGAACAAGGCACTGACCTTTGCTGACCTCTAGTGGCCTCAATATTGACCCGAGCCTAAAATGATTAAACACATTTCAATTCACCTTGTTTTGAGCTTTCCAACACTTTCTTTTCCTTTTTCGTAACCTTTTTGCTTTCCGAGTTAGATGATATTTATTTCTCCCGAAATAGCATTAACTGCAATGGCAGAGGAGGCCGATGGATCCACATGATGTCACGCTCTGACGTCATGATCACATAGAATCGCTGGATGACTATCTCCTATATATGACCTTGCTTATCATGGGGCGAAATTTGGCACACCAAAATGTGCATCAAAATTTCACCAACTTTGCGGCAAAATTTAAAGCTAATTGAATGTGTTATATTTAACATATCCTTTCCTGGAGGCTTCTACACAGGTTTAGGGCCAACCACTGGTGACCGGGCCTTGCCGGTGAACGACCAGGGTCGACCTTCTGTTTACCACTCCTCAGGCGGACCGGGTCAGCCCTGATTACCCCACCGACCCAGCAAGAGTGTGAGATGAGGCAGCATCGCTGGACGAGGATATTGCAGTTGTGACACAACCACATTGTGCTGCAGCGACATGCCAGACAGTTTCCAATTATTCTAGGTGTATTGAAGACGCTGTCTGCCCTATGGTCACCTCATTGGTAACATTCACTTATTTCACAGTGCGTTACATGATTAAAACGGAACTGTTTGGCACACTGTCAAACTGTTGTACACCAATGACCTGAGTGCTGAGATTTTTAGCCATCTATGCAGAGAACAGACCTCCACATAACTGTGTGGTGTCCATCATATTCCCATGGCCAGTTACACATGTGATAAAGCCATACTATCAAGGGCAGTAAGAGACATTGATTCCAACATGTCAATGCTGAGTAAAATTACCAAATACAGCAGTTACAAATCATGACACACCTTGTTCTCAGAGATCATGCACTGGGATCAGGAGCCATCCAAGCAAAAGAGCACCATGTGCCAGTGCATTGATCTCAACAGACTTGTGCTTGATTCTGCTTGGTCCTGAAACCATGATTTGCCCCCCCCCTCCCAAAAAAGGCTGGACATACAGTTGCTGATGGGTTGACAACGCGCTCTGCCCCCCACCCAGTCAACTTTGCTCGCTGACGGCTGACAGCACGCTACCCCCCCTGCTCAACAACTTTGTGGAATACGCCACTGGATTTGCGCACCCCCCCCCTATAAAACACGGCTAGATCCGCCCCTGCAAATTGAGGATCGTGATCATACCTTATACTGTTAAAGGGAATGTTTCATCTTTTGAAAGTTTTCAAATATACGCTGGTTGTAGTAGAAAATATGAAGTAGGTGCTGCTGAAAACGTTGGTGATATTTTTTCAGTAAAAAAGTCACTTAACTTTATACAAATTAAGTTTTTAGATTTGGGCGAATGACGCCATTATTGAGCTATAGACCGCCGCTGATTAGGCTAACAAAGTGGGATTGGCTGAAAAGGTGTGTCAGCATTTTGGTAGCCCGGTGCATCCTCACGCACCATGCAGATTTCAAGTGGTTTGACCGCCTTAAGGACAACACTTGCACGGTGTTTAATGAAACTCTGAAGAGAGATTTGCCATTTATTGCAATATCACCTGGAAGAAATGAGAACATCAGTTAGATACGATACAATATCGATAATGCCCTCCCCTGTTTGAGACAGAGGCCAGCGGCCGAAGTCTTCAGAAGAAAACCAACACCATCACTAACACTACCAGTAACATGTTGGAGAAGCATTACGTCCATGCCATGCAATCGAATGGAATCAATGTTCAGAAACACGAACAACGGAAACACAATAACGCTCAACGAACTTATTATTCCGCACAGACGTAACCGACACAACGATATCAATGTTCAGTGGCAGTCTCGAATTTTCGGCACATCGCCCGCACACGCGCTGATCCGATTGAAACACACTACTCAGGTCGTGACGTAATGTGTTATGTACCCATCACCAGCCACTACATTTGCACCACGTGGTGATAAGCCCCACGTAGCTGCGGACTAAGTGCGCGCGGACCCCGCCGGGTTCTGTTCGACCGCCTAACGTGCAACTGTGGGGCAACGGGACCGTGTTCCGCGGGTGGCGGTGTGGACGGTGGGACGGGCGGACGTGTAGCTCCATTCGGTGATGAAGGTGGCGGCGGATGTGGGTGTGCGGCGGTGACAGGAGTGCTAGCGACGGGCAGCTGCACAACTGGTGAGGTAATCGGGGACTGAGGCGGCCGAGGCGATGAGTGGTGTGGTCGTGAATGAGGTGACCGCGGACTGGTCGCGGGGCTGTGGTCCGCGGACGACTGAGGTGACCGCGGGGTTGGGATTGACTGTGTCGAGACAGAGCCACTATCACTGTCAGTGGATGTGTTGTGTGCCCGTTCAGAGAGAGGCGGACACACAGGTGGTGACAGCGGTTGGTGGCCCGGAACGGACACAGTCATGACAGGCAGGATTTTTCTGATAAATTTCCGATTTCTGAGCGAGCACCGCCCCGAGCCATCGATTCTGATCATGTACTGGTTAAAATTCCTAACCTCAACGACCAGACCGGTTCTGTCCCATTTGAGGGGCCGGGACCCAGTCTGATTTTGGATCAGGACGTAGTCGCCTACCTCTAAAGGTCGCAACTTCTTCACATGCTCCTGGAGCTTCTCTAGCTCCCTGGAGTGTCTCTTGGCGAGTGCGATCTCGCGATCGTGAGCAGCCAACAGCCACTCCTTACGCGGTTTGTAGTTGCCAGGGAGAGAGGGAATGAAATCCCTGATCTGGCGTCCATAGATGACCTGCGCCGGAGACAGACCAGTGTCGGGGTCCGGTGTGTTTCTGTGTTCCAGCAGAGCTCTTGCGAACCGATCCGTGTTGAGTCTGCCTTTCGGGCCAGTGTTATCCCGAATCATGCGCTTTGCGGACTTCACGCCGAGTTCTGCCCTGGAGTTGCTGTGAGCAAAGGCCACCGACGACACACGGTGGCGAACACCCCAGTTCCTCAGGAATGTCTGTGTCTTGCTGGCGACAAAAGTAGGTCCTCCATCCGATGCCAGTTCGACTGGGACGCCGAATGTCTGGAAATATTCCCTCAGACATGACACTAACTCATCAGCACTCTGCGAGGTAGCCCCACAGCAGAAGACAGACAGCCAGCCCGAGCATCTATCGACCAGAATCAGATACTGGGTACTAGCAATAGCGCAGTAATCTGCACAGACCCGCTCAAACGGGAATTGAGGGGGGTCTGTCGGGGTGGGAGGTGCATCCGGCTGAGGACAGTTCGTGTGACACGTGCGACACTGACTTCGTCGCTGTACAATGGCCGCGCTCATTCCCGGCCAGTACAGTGGCCTCGGCCCGAGATTTCATCCCGGCCACTCCCTGGTGGGCCGAATGAAGGGCCTCCAGAACCTCTGCTCTGAGGGCCTTGGGGACAACAATGCGCGTCTTGAACAACGGCACATTGTCGAGAGTTGTGAGATCCGCTCGAACTTTCCAAAACTCGCGCAGATGAGGTGGCAGCATACCACGAGATGACGGAAAACCGCGACGGATGGTGGCCAAGAGGTCGCCCATCTCCTTATCAGCTACCACAGCGTCTGAAATCCGATCCCACGTTACAGCCTTGAGACTCTCGTGGGATCCCAGCGCGCCCACCGTGGCGGCACGCACGGCCTCGTCTGCAGCAATAGCTGCGTCAAGGTGGACCTCGTCTGCGCACTGGGACGGAATGGCAGGCCTCGTACAGATCGGGGGACCCACCGGACTCCTCGACATCGCGTCCGGCCCCTGATGCCAACGCCCCGGGACGTGTACGATCCGGAACTGGTACCTTAGACATTTTTCCTTCAGGTTGAGGAGACGTGGGTTAGATATGTCCTCCAACTTCCGATCGCCTAATATCTTAGTCAGGGGCTTGTGGTCTGACACCACGATCAGATTCGGACATCCGAGAACGAAGTACTTGCACTTCTCGAGTGCATCCGTGACCGCCAGAGCCTCACCCTCCACCGGGGCGTATCTGGACTCGGCGGGGGATGTGAATCGAGACCCAGCCAACACCAGCTTCCACCCAGGCTGGCAGCAGTGAGGCGACACTGGTTGGCACTCTCAGTGCTTCTGTGTCAGGAGGAAGCCGACGCCGTCCTTTGACCAGTCTGTGGACAGGCAGGTGGGACGGCCTATCTCAAAACACCGCACGCCCTCCCTGATACCGCCGAGTATCACCTCCTTGGACTGCTGAAATAGGTCCTCCAGCTGACTGTCCCAGTAGAAGGGACACCCGGGCTTTAGCAGCTCCCGGAATGGGATCATGACCGGCGTCATGGAGAACGCGTAGGATGCCTGGTTCACGAGACCGAACCAGCTTCGGATGCCGGTGATGTCTGTGGGCCTTGGGAAGTCTCGGATGCTCTGCAGGAACTGGTCAGACGGACAGACTCCAGAGGGTGTCAGCTTGAAGCCGACGAACTCGACTTCGGATCGCGAGAAGCAGAACTTCTTGGGATTAAACGTGATCCCGTTCTGACAGCAGAGGCTGAGGTAGCGACAGGTTTGGATGACACTCTCCTCCACTGTACTGGCCCACAGTAGTGAGTCGTCCACACACTTGGTGACGTTTGGAAATCCGGCAATGATCCCGTCGAACCGTGCTGTGTATCCGTCCCCTGCGGCCAGATACCCCTGAGGGGCGGTCCTGTATCTGTATCGCCCCCACGGTGTGATGAAAGTGGTGGCATCGCGGCTGTCCGGGTCCAAGAGGACCGAGTGATAGCCATTCCAGGCATCAAGAACAGTCTTGAACGTGTTGGGAGGGACACGGGAGGCCTGTCAGAAAGGCGACTCCACATGATGAGTCTGACGAACAGAAGCGCTGTTCAGAGACTGCAGGTCTACTGTGCGTCTTGGTTTGCCGTCTTTCTTCGGCACGATAACCATTCTGTGGCACCAAGTGGTTGGCGTGCCAAGTGGGACAGGTTCTATGACTCCTAGTGCTACGTCCCTGTCCAGGTCAGACTTGACCTGATCTCGCCAATGTTCCGGGACGGGTATGGGCGTGTGGACAGCCGTCGGAGCCGCGTCAGGCTTAACGATGATGCGGAGACTATCCCCATGCATCATTGGCAGGGCCGTGTGCTCACAGGTATTGAAAGCGCTCGAGGCGTACCTGTCTTTGATCCAAGCCTCCAGCTGACCAACGTTCTCCGGGGTCGGGTCACAGGGAAGTTGGTGTGGGAGAGGCGGCGGGCCTGTTCTGACCGGGCAGCCGCAAGGACTCACGTCTGTTGGTGCGGAGGTCGCAACTGCGGGATCAGGCGGACGCGTGTCGGGCGAGACATTGGGAGGGCTGGACGTGCCGCAGGATCTCTCCAGCACCGGCTGGACCGCCCCTAGCGTGCTGGTCGTGACGTCGCGGGCGGATGTGTTTTCGCGCGTGAACAATCCCGCCTGCGGGAAGGCCGCCGGAATCAGTCCCAGTTGTGCGCATGCGTCGGTGCTGAGGAAGAGCGTGGGACAAGACTTAGAGATGTAGCACAACTGATCAGTGTGACTATCTCCACACGACACACGAATGCAGATCGCGCCCAGTACATCAATAGGCGATCCGTCACCCGTCTGAATGGTCTGTGACACGGGAATCAGCTGACTGATCGGCAGTCCAAGACACTTCACAAGACCCTCGCCTGCAGCGGTAGTCTGCGCCCCAGTATCAGCGACCGCACGGTAGTCATGTACATCACTCGCTTTCACGGAGCTGGACAGCTCATATCCAACTATCTCATGCGCTTCAGGCAGTAGCGTTACACTTACTCTCAGATAAGGCAAGTCAGTCGGCTTACGTTCAACCCACCCCTGGCTCTTATCATGCACAATGTGGGGAACTTGAACTGCCCCCGGGCTAATAGCCCCCACAACCAGAGCTAAAAACGACGCTTTCACACGATCACCTGACTCATCTGGCGTGTTCTCGCTGTCGTCTGGGGCGGTCAGCGCGGACTGGGTCGCAGGAGCTGCTCGGTCTCGAGGTCTGCAGTTGGCCATCTCAGGGAGATGGCTGAAGCCGTTGCATCTGCGACACCGTTTCCCCCAGATGGGACACTTTGCCTTGCGATCCTGGAAGGTGCGGCCGTGGTCAGCGCTGCCACAGCCGTGACAGTGAGTGTCCCTGACACTCATTTTGCGGAAGTCCCTGGTGTTTGTAGGTGAAGCTGGAGACGGTCTGGTCTTCTTCTGACGCTGGTACTGTGACTGTCTGGCGTTGATAGACACAGGCGCGCTGGCGCCCATGAGAGCATCGTGAGAGGCTCTGGCACTTTCCTTGGCAGCTACAAAGTCTATGATCTGCTGCTGGGTGGTCAGGTCTGAGCCTCTAGCAAGGACCTCCTCTTGTGTGTCCTTGGATGCGAGCCCACGAATGAGCTGGTCGTTGATGGCTTCTTCACCATGATAGACTGCAGTGTTGCACTGGGGGCATGTGACATTGTAATCGCACAGGGCTGCCTGCCCTCGGAGGCGGGCCACATATTGAGTCACTGTCTCATCATGTCCCCTGCCCTCGGAGGCGGGCCACATATTGAGTCACTGTCTCATCATGTCCCCTGCCCTCGGAGGCGGGCCGCATATTGAGTCACTGTCTCATCATGTCCCTGGCTCATCATCAGCATGCCATACCTGTTGGCGATTTTGCTATGCGATCTCACCGCCAGCTTTTTGATTTCACTGAGGAGCTTTGTCTCATCTGCACTCGTCATTGTCTCTCCCATGGATCGGAAGACATCCCCACGCAGTTCATCTGAGCAAGCATCAATGAGCTGGTCTACAACTGCTTGTCCTGATATGTTTGTAGCTCTCTTATATCTATTCCATTCATACATGAAGAATTGCCACTTAGCTTCTGGCATGTCGATGTGTGCGGTGGGTCGCACTGCCTTCTGTATGACCCTGGCTGAGCCGGCCTCAGCTGCACTGGTTGGGTGGGTAGACGCAACTTGCTCATTGAGTGCAGGAGTGATGCGGGACTGCACCAACATCTCAATAAGCTGGCCTTGCTGTGCCATTTGCTGTTGCATCAGTTGCAGCACTGCTGCCATCTGCTCCGACTTGTCATCACCTGGAGCGTCATTCATGGCTCGGTGACTAGTGGGTTCGGATTCAAAATACCGACCGCGCCATTAATGAAACTCTGAAGAGAGATTTGCCATTTATTGCAATATCACCTGGAAGAAATGAGAACATCAGTTAGATACGATACAATATCGATAAGGTGTGAGCCCCTTGCTGCTGCCCAAAATGCAGACTGCACCAGCTTGGAGTCATTTTGCAACTGGTAAATTGAATTGCTTAAAAACGGTTAAGTTTTTGGGAAAATGAACTTAGTAAGTTGAACATTTCAACAATGTCCAAGATAATGGCTATCTCAGTTTAAAACTAATACAAAGGCGACATATTCCCTTTAAAATTGATCTGTGGATACCCACATAACAGACACATGGTAACCACATGGTAACTATGTGTGCTAGCCCACCTTTCCCACATGGTGCCCACATGGTTTTGGAAGACATTTCTGCATGGTTACCAATTACCATATGGGTGGGTTGGGGGAGGGGGGGGGGGGGGGGGGGCAGGGCAGCAGCAAGGGGCTCACACCGTGCAAGTGTTGTCCTGAAGGCGGTCAAACCACTTGAAATCTTCATGGTGCGTGAGGATGCACCGGGCTACCAAAATGCAGCGCCTTGGAAGGCATGGTTCGGACGTAATGTTAGAAGAGAGGTGCCCCTCCACCCCCCCCCCCCCCCCCCACCCACCCCACGGCCCACCAGGAGAGGAAGGAGGGGCACCCCGTGCCAGTGTCAGAAAAGTGGTTCCACGAGCTAAGTTCGCGGAACAAATTTTTCGCCAGCGGCGGAACAAATTTTGTAATGCGTATACCAGTATTTTTTGCATATTTTTTATTTATACGCGTTTCTACACAACCTATTTTCATATATGCCAATATGTGCATATATGTCTTGGCGTCAGTCGGGGACCGAGACTCCCGGGTCGTATGTTAAAAAGGTACCTTGTATCGTTGCGTATGCGTATATGGGAAACTGGGCTCAAGTATCAGTCTAAATTACCGCCGTCTTTTGCATAACGTGTGTTTAGTGTCCCAGGGTTATCCATGGCCCCGATGACGATGGTATCGGTGGCCGGGTTGTAACCTGAATACGCAGACACTTTTTGGGAGGTTTCACAAATTTTTGGTTTAATTTTTGGAAACGTACCAGTTTTTTCTTCCCTAAATCACTGCACAAATTTCGGTTGTTGGGAATTTGGAGGCCTTACGATTAAAAAAAACAAACAATTTGTGTCGCATCACTGTCACGTTCCGGCTATTGTTCGGAAAGTCAAGTATCAGTCTATTTGTTATGCTCGTCAGCCATTTGCATCTGCAGACTAAACAAAGTTTTTTTACAGTCAAAGTTGGCACGGAACAAAACTTCCAAGTTCAGAAAAATGAAGAAACGGGCCAGTTTTCTGGCACTGCCCCGTGCACGTACACGTCTGCACCCCCAACACGGCCAAAATATATTAAAATCGTCATGGTGCGTGCCGATGTACCAGCCTACCGAATGGTAGCTCTTTGGAAGGCTTGGTTTCGCCACAATAGCGGGGGGGGGGGGGGGGGCAACACATTTTAGTGGTATTTTTGATCCAACATAGCTTTCATGTTTATCGACCGATTTTAACACAACTAATAGGAATCGATAGAGATTGAATTGGAAATTGAAATATCACGGTGACGTTTGAAAATTCAAAAATCACGGGCATGTGCAGGTCACTCAATATGGGGGTGAAGTAAATGCGTAATAAAACCATTTTTTATGTTTTTTTTTTGTTGTTGATAAATGATGGTATGTGATTGTGACATTAGACAAAACAGTTATAAATGATATTTTTTTTGCCATATGCGGTACCAGGTTAGTGAAAAAGGGAGGTCAAATTGGAAACAAATATTAACCGCAGACAGATTGCTACCCAGCACTATAAATATGCTACTGATCGTAGATAGTTCCTTTTTGCATGTTGTACTTCATCATAGGCGTATCCAGAATCCAACCTGGGGCGGCACAATACCTTTTGATAAGTATATTATCCGCTATTATGATACTAACTAGTCAACAGTGACTATTTCACTTACAACTTCAATTAACATTGTTTACCCCCCTTTTTACCCTACCTGGACTCGCCTATTATCTTATAATCGTTCGTAGAGTAGCCTGTGGTGCGTGTTTCATCCGAAAATTGCAGAATATTATGTCATTGTACGCCAATGCCTCTTTGCTTCCTTGCGATAATATGACCCCCTTTCTTCCATTCCTGAGCGCGCCTCTGCAAAAAAATGACTTTATTCCCTTTTCTGGCCTCATATGTGCATATATCATTATAAGCTAAACGTCTATTGCGCCGTTATCGCTGGCATATCGTCATCACCATGCCAGTCACCCCTTTTCATGTGCCTGAACACGCCCCTGAAACTCTATATGTAATAAATTATGCAAATAATGGAAGCAGATGCTATCTTTTACATCTTGATTGCTATAAATGCCCTTTACATCGCTCTATTGGCTTCCCGCCAAGCATTGAATACTTCCTGGAACCCCCCCCCCCTTTTTCAAGCCCCTGAAACCGCCTCTGCCATGCAATTTTTATGATATTTCATTAACATCAACTAATTTGCACTTTGTTGTTGCAATCACCGTAAACCGATGTAACTCCTTCATACTTGAGGTAGTTAGGAAGAAACCGTGAAGATCGCATTTCCGTATTATTGCCAAATGTCGCCTCCGAACCCACCCAAAACTGTGCCCTGGAACCGCCTCTGTTCAGGTTAAGATCTCAAATTTTTTACTCCAAATGCGCTATTCAATTCTATGAAAAGTCCCAAAATTTCATGGGCCTGCTCCCAGCCGTTCTGGAGATATCTACGAAAAACATGGGGGGGGGGGGGGAATCTGCCCCCTGTTACAAATAGGGTTAATACCACCAAGGAGCTGAAGCTCTTTCAAAACATTTAAGTCTAACAACAACCTGATATTCGTTCTACGCCCTCTAATCCTCATCCAGTCAATCAAGTCAATCAAAGCCACCGCAGAAAACGCCCTCAACATGGGCTTCGTAATAGCTTTTGTGCTCCATATTTGTGGCCCTGAGGGGCAACTATAGTATGACGTCACGACTAATTCGGCCAATCATCATCCAGTATTTTTTTTTGCTTTTTTGCATTTTTTTTTTAATGGATTCATTATTTTGAATGAAGAAATTGGAACACTGTCCAAGCATTGGCAAATTTGGGTGGAAAATGACACCCTATGGACACTTTTTCCACTCTTTTCCTGCGGTTTATTGTGAATTTTCCACTCCTTATTTCAAAATGTATTGGATAATTGGAACCCTAATACTGATTTATGGATGTAATGATGGGACAGCGCCTGTGGAGAGACCAGTAAAATTGACATAGGTAATAACTAATTCTGGTAAGCAGGTAATTGGGTATTGATAAAGCAGAGTAGGACGTAGGTACATATGTTTTTTGGTTTAATTTTCCACTCATTTTGCTTATTTTTACCAGAATTTTCCACTCCGCACTCCAGCTCCAAAGCAATCTTAGGACCCTGAATTGGAACAGTGTAATGTGTAAAAAATGTGCTTCCAGCGAATACACTTTAACCCCACCTTACGAAAATGGCCCTACCCTATTATGACGTCATGCATATGGTAGCTTGGATATGGAAACTATTGCACACAATAACGACGGACTTTAGGCATATATACGCATGCTGCCTGTAACGTAAACAACCGTTGTGAGGACCCGAAACAAGTTTGGGCGCCCGGAACTTCTAAAAGGGTCCCACTAGTCCTGTGTCGAAATTACTTTGCGTAGCAAGGTAATTCTTTCACCACAGCCCGTTTTTCGATCTGTAAGTGCTGCTGAAAACGATGGTGATATTTGCTTTCTCGAAAACCTCGCTTAACTTCTAAAAATTAAGTTTTAATATTTGGTTTGATGACGTGATATTGAGCTATAGACCGCCGCTGATTCGCTGATCGCAGCCAATCCCCCTCGCTGAGTGGGATTGGCTGAAAAAGTGGCTGGCAGCCAATCAGCGGCTGCACCGGCCTGGAGTGATTTTGCAAATGGTAAATTAAATTGCTTAAAAACGGTTAAGTTTTAGGGAAAATGACCTCAGTAATTTAGACATTTAAATAACGGCCCAAGATAATGGCTATCTCAGTTTAAAATTAAAACAAAGGTGAAGCATTCCCTTTAAAGGGAATAGTCGACCTTGGTAGATTCGATCGAATGCTATGAAATGACTAAACAGAGTACGCAGTAAACGATTATGCTATTTATTTTTCATAAAAACCCGGGAACTGTGGACATTTTGATGAAATAATATATTATATACCATGACGTCATTTTCGGATGTACGTCACAAACGCGTCACACCTCCAGAGTTTATGGTGCATCGAATTAGGCAAACAATGCGCTTATGTGCGCCGGTTGTGTATATTGGAATGTATTATTGCGATCAGTAAAGACCCCGGGAAAGCAAGTAGGAAACTGCGGTGCGTTTCCAAAAAAAACAAACAGATTTGACGATCCCCATGGACCAGGGTGTGGCGGGAAACAATATTGTAATAACATAATCGAACCTGACCTAACCTTTACAGCAATTACGGTCGCAGGGACCCACGTTTAGAACGCTCCGCTCGCATTCGCTCGCTGCGCTGCGGAACCTACGGGGGGGGGGGGGGGGGGGGGCTGTCGCCCCCCCGGACCCCCCAGACCATCTTGTAGACAACTGGTCCATGGGAATCGTCAAATCGCTGGTTTTTGGTAACGCACCGCAGTTTCCTGCTTGTTTTTTTTTGTCGGAGTCTTGCCTGATCGCAATATTACATTCCAAATTACGCAGCCGGCAGTCGCCAAGGCCCCAAAGTTTGTCGACATAGAGCCAAGGTCGGTTGACTTTAACAGAAAATCTTGGCTATAATGGTATGACGTCACCGTCAATCTGGTATAAACCTCCCATCTGGTATAAACCTTGGCGGTTCGTTCGAAAATCTGCTCTAGAGCCGTTGAGGTAGAGTTTTGGGAAAAACTAACCGTGGATCATATGATTTCTATATCCAGGCTACAATTCTGCTATCTCAGTTCAAAACCCCATGATTCGACACAACACCCCATGAGGTCGACTATTCCCTTTAAAGCTCATAAACGTTAAAGGGACTATCCCACCTTAACATTATATTTGAGTTGAGATAGCCAATTTGATGGCTTGGCATTTAAGTTAAGTATGGTAGCAGTTAAAACAACCACAATGATCTAATCAAAAAGATATTCTACTTTGATGTTTACATCTGTAAAAAAAATCAGGCCCATGTGTATTTGAATAGGGCCTCTAAACCGACAGCGTCGTCTCTCTTTACCCAACTGGTAATGATAGTCGACTTGTTTTAAGGTCAACCTTGGAATATTTTCGTCTTTCATTTCTCGATCCCCGGGTGGTTCGCAATCTAGAGGCTAGCGCTATCAGCTGGAGTTGATGCAGCAGTTGGTCGTCAGAGACCGCTAGTGAGCCAGGGTGTTATGACGTCGCAAGCAAATGGTACCAGTTAAATATTTAACGCTAAATATTTATTTATAAATAAATCAATCAATATTTAGTGGTACCATTTGCTTGCGACGTCATAACACCCTGGCTCACTAGCGGTCCCTGGCGGCCAACTGCTGCAAAAACTCCAGCTGATAGTGTTAGCCAATCTAGACACCGGGTGGTTCGCTGTTTTTCTGCGCAATAGATGTCGACACAAAATTGTGCCATACATTTGGCAGCACAAAGGATTTCCCTGTTATTAAACAAAATCACATGACGTCACCAACCCAACTTTCCACTTAAAACTAAAAGTTGAATATCTTCCAAGATAAGCATTAAAAAAAGTTCACGAACATGTTCAGCTGACCTCACCTGACATGTAGACATACAATTGAGTGTGATTAGACAACTTTCAAAAAGGTGGAACAGTCCCTTTAAGTTCGAAGAAAGAAAAAAGATTCTTTGACTCATTTGGCATCACCCGCAATTTTTGGGCAAAACCGAAATTTTACCTTTTCAGAGATTTTGCTTTGTAACGACTGAATTATATCTGATGGCTCAAATGCCAAACCTGTTTTTGATGGCCAATTGATGTGGCTTGCCAATGATGTCTGACCTCGGAAATCCATCCATTCAAAAACATTCGGACTAAATTTATTTAAAAAAAAATGATATATGTATTCTGTAGAGATATTCTGTAGAGTGGTTTGTCTGTCCGCTACAAGGATTCAAACAGAAAAGTTTTAGCGTTCCCCAGTTTCGCCTAATTCAACATATTTTATATTGAACAGCAAATTATAAGCAATAGGATTACCGAAAATCGACGGTGGTTTCCATGGGTTGTTGGTTGTAATGGAAGCCAGGCAGTGTTTTTTGGCTTATTTTATGCTTTACCTTACTTTAACCTTTTCTTTTTCAGATCCGTATTCGACTGGACTATTTTTTCTTGTGTCATCTTATCAGGTAAGACACATTGCCATTGACATTCTGGCTAATTGTGTACATCTCCAGAAACAGGTCCACGAACTGCCCCCCGCTTACCACTTACCACGGAAGCAATGCCAGAATATGTCTCTGTTAACGAATGCGGCCTCGGAGAAGAATCTCAGGGAACTTGGCCAGAAGATCTGTGAGGACTGGCTCTCGGAAGGTGTAATTCCACTTCTCGAGGTTTAGCTGGATGTAGACCCAGATATTTATTCAGTATTCCGCAGGTTTATTCTTATTACCGGTAGGATCGCTCTAATATAATTTGGAATTGTCAGGTTGTTAACAAGTGATATATGTGGTATATGCTTAATTTGTGCTGTTTTCTGCGTTCTGATAGGAAGCTCCATCCTAGTTCTGCTTTTAGTTTTTCTGATGAAGTTCGAAGGAGAGTTCCAGTGATAATTCTAGCAGCCCTATTTTGGGGTCTTTCTAGTCGGATGGCGTCATAGGTCGTGATGAGTCCATCGTAAATAACGTCAGAGTTGTCGAAATGGGGTCTAATGTAGGTTGTATATATTTGGTCTAGGATACCCCTTGGCAAATATGGGGCGATCGGGTACAAGGGTCCCAAACTTCTGTTTACTTTTTTGATAATTTCATTAACATGTTCCTTGAACCGCAAATCTTCTGAAAATATTAGTCTCTAAGTGTTTGTGGCTAGTGTGTATGGGTATGGGATCACCGCCAAAAGTTAGTTTGGTGAGGTTAATATGGTTCTATTACTGGAAGTTTGTTGAACTGTTTTTGTAGCATTGAAAGTCCATTCTTGTCCATTCTTGCCCGTACTTATCAATTTCATTTAGATCTTTGTGTAGAGATTGTTGAACCGCGGCCATGTTGCTTGGTGTATGAGGGGCATAAATCGAAGTGTCATCTGCAAAAAATAGAGTTTCATTCGAAGTTCGGCTTGATGATCATTTAAGTAAAGGATTGCCAACATGGGGCCAAGGACAGACCCTTGAGGACAGTCTGCGTTGGTCTTAAGAACAGTTGAAAAGGTGTCGCCAATTTTCACTCTTTGTCTTCTGTCAGTTAAGTAGGAGGTAAGCCATTTAAGAAGTGTCAACGCCACCGTCAACGCCTGCAGAGCGCGGCGGTGACGGTGGCGGTGTGCTACCGGCCGCCCGATGATGATGCCGCGCTGAAGAGGATAACGGAGGCTCTCACCGCCGTCCGGCCTCAGGACTATCGACTGATCGTCGCGGGTGATTTTAACCTGCCAGAGATAGGGTGGTCGGCGTCGGAAGATGGTGCAGTCCCCAAATTTCAGAGACAAACCAACAGAGCGGTCCGCTTTATTGATGACTGTGACGCTCTAGGGCTGAAACAATGGGTGTGTGAACCCACCAGGGGGGAGAGTGTGCTAGATTTGGTGCTCACCAGTCGACTGCCGACCCGTGTTGATGTAAGAGACAGTGTGTTAAAAACCGACCACAGAGAGACTGTCGCTACTATTACCGTGCCGGGGCGCCGTTCCCCTCTCCTGAACAGACGCTCTGTCTTTAATTACAAGCGAGCAGACTTCGATGGTCTGCGCCGGAGTCTATCCCTGATCCCGTGGGGACTGCTGGACGGCATCGGCGTCGACGAGGCAGTAGACACCTTCTACACCCTACTGAACTCCGCCATCGCCGACCACGTCCCCACGGTGGTCCTCCGGCGCAGGGTGCCACCGTGGTTTGATAGTGCGGTACGCGCCGCTTTGCGCTTGAAGGAAGCAGCATATCGCCGCATGCGTCGAAACCCCGTTCAGGAGGCCAAGGCTGAGTTTATAGATAGAAGGAGAGCGTTCAAAACCTTGTCAAATGATAGATACTTTCAATATCTGCGCGGGCTGACTGAAGATTTTAAAACTAACCCGAAGCGATATTGGTCGTTTTTAAAAAGTGTCACTAACAAATCGTCTATTTCACCTGTACTCCGTGCATCCGATGGCAACACTGTTACTGACGATCGGGGCCGTGCTGAACTGCTTAGTGATGCCTTTGCCGCGAAATTTACTCAGCCGAATGCAACCGCTTTGCCTGAGGCGCCTGACTACGAAATAATTGACAGCCTGTCTCGCTTCAATGTGTCAGAAGCTGCTGTTCGAACTGCCTTGAAGTCAGTACCTGTTAACAAGGCCTGCGGCCCTGATAACATCAGCGCTCGCATTATTGTTGAATGTGCGGATGAGCTGGTGGTTCCAGTTACTAGGATATGTAACGCCTCCATTAGTTCGGGTGTCTTTCCGGAGAGGTGGAGGCAGGCAAGCATCATTCCTATATTCAAAAAGGGTGATAAGAAGAACCCATCAAATTATCGATCAGTATCCCTGCTTCCTCTCTTCGGAAAGATACTCGAGCGCCTAGTTTACGACCAGCTCTACCGCCATGTTTCACCGGCCCTGTGCAATGAGCAGCATGGTTTTATCCCTAGGCGTTCCTGTATTTCTAACCTCGCCGTTTATCTTCAGTCAGCGTGGGAAGCCATATCGGACGGATACCAGACGGACACTATATATACAGACTACTCGGCTGCTTTTCAAAGCGTGAATCATTCGCTTCTTATTCACAAACTAAAACATTCCTATAAGTTGGAGGAACTTGCCTTGAACTGGTTCGTCTCGTATCTGTCCGATAGGCGTCAGAGGGTCATCGTGAACGGCAAAACGTCCAAATGGACAAACGTACTCTCGGGCGTTCCGGAAGGATCTCTTTTGGCTCCGCTGCTGTTTTCACTATTCATAAATGATTTACCGCGCGAAGTCGATTGCGGCTGCCTTATGTACGCCGACGACGTTAAAATTTTCCGCAAAATTGTCTCACCATCTGACGGACTACTGCTGCAGCAGGATCTCGGTCGACTGACAGCCTGGTCCGTCAGATGGGGACTCACTCTAAATCCAAGTAAATGCAAGTCGTTCACTATCACCCTCAGGCGCGCGCCCGTCCAGACAGAGTATTTTATTAATGCCACGAAACTCGAGCACGTTGGAGAGATTCGCGACCTGGGTATCATTTTAGATACCAAGCTCACTTTCTCTTCTCATGTGAGCAATATTGTCAGCAGGGCAAACCGAAGCCTTGGACTACTTTTTCGATCCTTTCAAACAGGAGCAGGAAGGTCAAAATTCAGCAGGAATGCATTGATGTGCGCCTACTTCTCCAACGTTCGCTCGATTTTAGAATACGGTAGTGTGATCTGGACGGGAGCGGCCGATACCCACACAGTGCGGATTGATCGAGTGCAGCATAAATTCCTGATCTGGCTTTTATCAAACACAGCCTCCGGACATGCCATTTCCCTAGAATATAGTGATCTGCTGAATCACTTCCGGATACCGTCATTAGCCTCACGGCGAGTTCAGCACGATCTGCTGTTCATCAGGAATATTTTTAACTCCAGATTAGATTCTCACATCCTCCTGCGCAGTTTTTCTCTCCATGCACCCACTCGATCAATCCGCACACAAAGACTGTTTTATGAGCCCCGTCCGCGTGTCAACACCGTGAAACGGGGGTTATTCTATAGGGTACCTCAACTAGTCAACTTATTTTTACGTAACATTCCAGAGGCAGACTTCTTTGCTGACGCTTCTGGCACTTTTAAAGCTCATGTCTTGAAACACATTTCATCCTTTTAGTTGTTAGTATTGTGGTGTTTTTACAAACACTTTTAGCGTGTACCTTTATTAAATGCCATTGTCCTTTAACGCTTTTGCCGTATATATTTTTACTTCTTGTTTAAAGTTCTTATGAATTATTTATTGTGTATTTTACTGATGTTTGGAATGTTTGTTTGTCATATTTTATATTGTGTGTGTGCTGCCTGATGTCCCGTGACTTCACCTGTTAGTGGGGGCAACCCTGTTGGTGATTACTTGAATAAATAAATAAATAAAGAAGCTTGTCAGTCAGTCCAAATTCATGTAAACACATGTGAAGAAGTCCTCTATGCCAAATTGTGTCGAAGTAGCGAGATATGTCGAGGTAAATAGCAGTGAAGTCTTGTCCTGTGTCAAGAGACTTATATAGGTTGTGGGAGAGGAACATTAATTGGAGCTGGGTGCTGTGATTTGGCCTATATCCACTTTGCTTTTCAGTTAGAAGCTGATGATTAGTTAAATGTTCATATATTCGTTTAAACACTATTATTTCTAGTACCTTTGAGAGACATGACAAGAGACTTATGGGTCGGTAATTTGAGACATTTGAAGCAGATCCTTTGTTTTTAAAAATGGATTTGATATTTGCGAGCTTCCAAGAGTGGGGAAAGATGCCATCTTGAAGCGATTTATTAAATATATCTGCTAAAGGGTCAGCAATAATGATGGCTGTAAGCTTTATAGTTTTAGTTGGGAGCTGATCTGGGCCGGTATATTTGTTTGAATCTAGTGAGTTGAGAACTTTTAAAACCTCTTGGACTGTCTAAAACCTCTCTTACAGCGGTTTATATCGACGCTCGCGGCCTCGCCAACTTGTTTAACTATCTTGGAGACGTCTTCGCCACTGGACTCAGGTAAGCCCGAGATGATAAGGCAGTTGCGATGACTATACTGCTCGAGTTAATTAATTCTGTTCTTCTCCGTTTTCAGTTCGTCCTTGAGATTTGTAATCTCCCGATCCTAGGCCCGGATTGCCTGAGACACGGCCTTTTCTATGGCCGGGTCGATGATGTGGGGGTCTTCAAGGCTGAGATCACTTCGGGATCAATACTGGCAGCCAGAAGCGCGTCCTTTAGTTCGTCTGGAGTCATGGTGTCCGCCGCCGTTTTCACTATTAACTTGGTGAAATGTCACTGGGTGCAGAGTACCCAATCGCAGCACTGTGGCTCAGGCACGGATCACTGGTCAGGCGAGAACGCACGGTACAGCGACCCGACCTCGGCGGCGGTCAGACGTGGACCCCCCCCCCCCCCGTGGCGACGCCTCTGCACAGATTCCAGGCACGTCAGAGGTCAGACAGCAGCCGTGTCTCTCTGAAAGCCACTCACAAGACAGAGGTCAGGTCAGATGCCAGATAGTAACCGCGTCTCCCTGCATGCCACGCACAGAGTGCGGTCAGGTCAGATGTCATGTCAGAGGTCGGGTCAGATGTCATGGCAGAGGTCAGATCAGAGATCAGACAGCAGCCATGTCTCCCTGCAAGTCACTCACAGACAGAGGTCAGATCAGATGCCAGATAGTAACTGCGTCTCCCTGCATGTCACGCACAGAGTGAGGTCGGGTCAGATGTCAGATAGCAACCGCGTCTCCGTGCATGCCACGCGCAGAGTGAGGTCAGGTCAGATGTCATGTCAGAGGTCGGGTCAGATGTCATCGGAGAGGTCAGATCAGAGGTCAGACAGCATCCATGTCTCCCTGCAAGCCACTCACAGACAGAGGTCAGGTCAGATGCCAGATAGTAACCGCGTCTCCCTGCATGCCACGCACAGAGTGAGTGGGTGCAAATTGACCATGCAGTCGTCGCGCCCTTAAGCCCCAACAAACAAACGCACAGAGTGAGGTCAGGTCAGAGGTCGGGTCAGATGTCATGGCAGAGGACAGATCAGAGGTCAGACAGCAGCCGTGTCTCCCTGCAAGCCACTTACAGACAGAGGTCAGGTCAGAGGTCAGATGGCAAACAGCGTCCCCCTGCATGTCACGCACAGTGAGGTCAGGTCAGATGTCATGCCAGAGGTCAGACAGCAGCCGTGTCTCCCTGCAAGCCACTCACAGACAGAGGTCAGGTCAGATGCCAGATAGTAACCGCGTCTCCCTGCATGTCACGCACATAGTGAGGTCAGGTCAGATGTCATGTCAGGGGTCGGGTCAGATGTCATGGCAGAGGTCAGACAGCAGCCATGTCTCCCTGCAAGCCACTCACAGACAGAGGTCAGGTCAGATGCCAGACAGTAACCGCGTATCCCTGCATGTCACGCACATAGTGAGGTCAGGTCAGATGTCATGTCAGGGGTTGGGTCAGATGTCATGGCAGAGGTCAGACAGCAGCCATTTGTTTATTTCGGACTCCAAAACGTTGGTCCCAGCTGTGCTCAGTACTAGATTCATGATGGCCGCTCTCATCCAGTGTGGCTTTGAAATTGGCGCCCGCCCAAAGCCGAAGCATCCGAATTCGCCGAGACTTGACCTTGAAAAGTCTATCTGTGTTATAAGGTATTGGTCACAAATCTCCTACGGCCCCAAAGTCGAGCCATAGCCGTTCTTACTGTTTTATTCATGTTTTATTATGAAAGAGGCTATGGTTGTTGAAAATAGAATTAACTGTATAAAATTTTAATTTTAAAGTGCACTGACGGAATGGTGATGTTTTGTTTGCAATATTCAAAAGCAAATCATAGTCCGCAAAGAAGTGATTCTAAATAGTGATGAGGCGACTCCAATGTTACGAATGTGTGCCAATCATGAGTGGTGCAAATCTATTTTTTTATCTAATGGGGGGAGTTTCGGGAACTAAATTTTGCAGGTGAAGTCGGACACGCTTAATCTACCGATACACACCACAAACTCTATATTGGCCTGCGAAGTGGCAATATCCCTTTAACAGAATGGCAAGAATCTAGTGTTAGAAGGATAATTATTTCTATAATTTTATATAATTAAATGTGTGGATATCACTGGTGATCAAACATGAAAGCCATTTTTTTTTATTTCTCAAAAGCCAAAAATCATTCAATATTTGTGGTGCTATCCCACCTTAATGTAGCGGGGTTTCGCTCGATTGTCCGCCCGTTCCGGCGGGTAGCGGTGGTTGGTTACCGGCCGAGACCCGGTTGGGGTTTCTAGCTCAATTTCGATCCCTTTCGAGGTGAAACGTGAGGCTCAGCTACCCGGGCAGAACAACCCAGCCCGCACATAACATATTTTCGAAGGCAGGTCAGTCTTTGGCGAACACATAGGCCACCCCACTGCTCGGGTGTCGGGAGGAGACATATGAGTGATTTGGAGACTTAATCAACGTGACAGGGTCCATGAGCCACTATTATTGCACTGTCTGATCTATACTGGGTTTACCCTGTGCGTGGTCCATTGGCGACACGGCCAGCGAAGTTTGCAACACGGCGACACCATGCTTTATTTGTCTCTGGATTTAACCAAGCTACATAGTCATCTTCCATTCACTCATTCATTATTCTCTCAAGTTTTCCTTACACTTACACTCGACTAGCTAACAAACATCGGGGCGGCGCCTCCCTGACCCCTCCCTTTTTCCTATTCCCTCCAGTGACGCGTAGCATTCCGCTGTGCTGGAAGCTTCGGCGTGGTTAGAGCTCCCTCGACACTCCGTGCTTAACTAATCAAAAGACAGAATAACGAACATTGTAAATTCGTGTCTGGTTCCCCAGGGGCACTTGTCTCGTGTCGTCCACTAGAAAACCCGCTGTGGTAGCCTTTACTGTGGTTGCCTAATAACGAGCGCTCAGCGTCTTATTGCACATTAAGGTTGTCTACTGTCCACAACCCATACTAGGCCGGAGCTCGCCATGAGGCGCCTCCCGAAACTGCAGCAGCAGCCTACTAAAACACCGAAGTCTCACTGCCGGAGCTACCTGGCTCACTGCGGAATACATCCCGTCTAACTGCAGTCACCCGACAAATGAGATGGACATAATGTGATTTTACTCGGCTTGGTTATCCTGTGCCGTCTGCCAGTATTTTATGTATACCAAAGCGCTGCCTTTCTTCACCACTTTGCTGCTCCTGGCTGGGCGGTTTTGTTTAAGTTTTTGTTTGTTTGTTGCCACGGCTTTAATCAAAGAAAGCTTTAATCAAAGTCCCAAGTAGGTAAATGCATAATCCAATGATTACGTATTCAAATGATTGACCTGCGACATGCTTTCAGCCACTGACCGTGGTCCAATCTTGATGGGAAGGGTGAATTTTGACCCACTGCTTGTGTTTTAGGTTTTATGTTTGACGGCTTGTCGTGCTTCGGCATGCAAATGACTCGTCTGCAATGTTTAAATTTAATTTAGTGCACTATGCTGACCACTGGGTGCCGACCCACCGCTTTTGTCTGCGGGACCGCTCCATTTCTTGCTCGACTCTTGTTTGCCGTGGAACAACTTCATTCACTAATTTGTTTAATTCCTCGTCCGGTTGCGTCTTGGTGCGCGACATAATTAATTTTATGCCTTGAACATGGGTTTCTTTCCTGCACTTATATGTGTTGTTTATACTCATTTTTCCTCCCTGAGGTTTAGAGTAACTTCTTTCGGCATGGCTCAGGGAGGCCTTGTGGATAATTTGACTTGAGATGCAACATTTATGCCATGATTTTGCCTTGCATCCCCTCGTGTGCTTCCCACGACCCTTGTTTACTGTGACCCAGGCCGGATGGAGGGGGAGATATCACCTGGCCTGTGCCCTGTTTGCGTATGGAGGGCCCTTTCTCTGCCCTCCTTCTCCCCCTTCCTGCTGGGCCATCTGCGTACTGGCGTCCGGCCCGGGTTGTTTGCGCCGGCACCAATGCTGTTTTCTCGAGCCACCCATTGTGCTCTCCCTGGGCCAGATGCTCCGCTCCCTACTTGGCGAGCAGGGGCAGTAGGGTGTTTTCCAGCTCCCCGCTGAGCTTCCCCACCCGGCACCCGGAGCACGCACTGGAATGACTGAGGCCAGGATATTTCTGCGCGGCACAGCCCAGGCGTGGCTCCGAGTTGCACTGCTGAGCGCTTAAGAAAAATTTAATCTCGTTACATTTTAAGACCGATTTTCCTTAAGTCGCGCCCCGCTACTTGTCTATGAAATTCTTGTCCAGGTATATCTTGTAACGAGACGGCCCTGTTGAAGAGGCCTCCCACGATTCGGTGGGTTGCGAGTTTTTTTTTCAGGTTCGTCACATCCGCCTGTCTCCTGGAATGCCTGGTGCTCCTCGGCGACTTCCCTGTCTTTTATGGTCATGCTGATGTGGTAGGACAGGTGTGGTCGGGAAAGTCATAGTAGTATGCCACCCAAGGGTCTTTCCGGGTCCCCCAAACAGTGATCTAACTTATATACTCGCGCTTCGTGTCTTAACTACCCAAACCAACTCTATTCTTTGCCAGACACTACTACACCATCCTTTCACATATTGAGTCACACACGCCTTGCGCCTTTTGGCTATTTACACATCAGTACACTCTCGCTGCACCCGCGCGTGACACCCACCGGTTAACATCGATGCAATCTGCCTGCAATCTTTTAGTCCTCGAGGCTTCTTATGGCACAGCTCCCGCAGACGAGTCGTCCTTACAGCAAGCAGGCCAGATCTTCGTATTTCTTCCTCAGTGCTTCCAGCGCAGCGTCTTGCGAGGTCATGTTGTCCAGTTTCCTCTGTATTTCGTAGATGGTTGCCTCCAGGTGGGTTACGCGGCTTTGCAGCTTGGATAGATGAGCATTATATAGGTCGGCGGGATCCATTGGGGCTGAGGGAGGCGCAGAATAGGCAGTTGTAGGAGGTTGGCAGTATTGAGCGTTAGGAACAGGGTTTCTTCGTTTCCGGCAGCAGCTGAAGATGATTAGTCCTATTACTCCTAGAACACTCACCATCCCTAGAGACAGTGAGGTGTGGTTGATGAGCTTCATTGGCGAGGTGTCTTCTTCTTCGGACGTCTTCCACTCCCTCACCTTCTCTTGTAGTTCTGTCAGCGTCGGGTTCTTCGAATTTTGATTTTGCATTGTTTATGATTTCTTTTAGTTCCGTCTGGTTGAGGTCCTTCCTCTCTGGCATTTTTACCGTTAGGGTGGTAAGATTCACGTCAAGCTTGAAGTGAGTCATGTCCTCCAGTCTCATTCCCTCTGGGTGCTTCGTTTGTCTTTGCATATGGGCTGGGACTATGTATTTATCCCCCATGGCTGCGCATCCTGGTGGGAGGGAGAACACCCCTGTGCCTTGCAAGCGGAACCCCTTGGCTGGCTGCGGTTGTCCCGTGCATTGCATCGAGAATGTTTCCTCGTTGGGCAACACGTACAGCCACTTCCGGTTTGAGATGGCGTATATCTGAGGTTCCGTTTTTACTATCCTCTTTTGGCAGTCTGGCCGTTTTATCGCGGTTGTCTCGGAAAGCGTGATCAAGGCATCTTTCTCTTTTCTCCTTGATGAGAGGGGTTAATTCATGGCACACTGTTCTTCCTCCCGCTCGGCGGCATTCATTTATATCTTTAGCTTGGGCTTCTAGATGCAACCGCTGGTCTCTTGAAATTACTTTTTTTGTGTGATTTCAGTTCTGACTGCTAGAGTGGAATTTCAAGTTCAAGTACAAGTTCATGTATTTCAAGGAGCGTCCACATAGTGGGTATTCTGCACCTAGTCATAGCTAGCATGGCCCATGATGCAGCACATACATACACAGTGAAAGTGATACAATCAGCAGATACAGTCGATAGTCAATCAGCGATTTAAAGCACTCAGGAACGCGCGGCGCGAGCGGGCATGGACGGCAGCCGCTGGCAGTCGGTTCCATGCGGCGGCAGCTCGGTACGGAAACTGCCGTTGAGTGGCGGTCAGCCGGACGCGAGGCAGATGGAGTGAGCCAACGCCGTCCGAAACAGCTCGAGTCTGGCGTTGGGAAGACTCGGCACGCGTCGCAAATAGAGCACGCAGAGCGTGGAGCGACTCGCTGACATGCAGCGCCCTGTGCACGTTCAGGCAGTCACGGTGGCGAACAGTTTCCGCGACTCTCTGCCATCCGAGTGCTTCAAGGACAGAGGATATGTGGTCGCAGCGGCGAGTACCACTCACAAGCCTGGCAGCGAAGTTGATAATTATCTGCACTCTACCTAGGTGACACTCGGCCGCGCCACCCCAGACAGACAGGCAGTAGAGGATGTGCGGGAAGACGTGAACTTGGACTAGGAGCTTCAGAACCTCAGGAGTGAAATGGTGCCGAGTTTTAAAGAGGGACACGAGGATTGCGTTGCAGCGCCGAACGATTAAGGAGATATGAGGTTCCCAGGTGAGGTGTTGGTCGAGGAGTACACCTAGTACCTTCACTGAAGATGATGGGTAAATATCTGTGCCAGAAGTAGTAATGTGGAAGTTGTTGGTCTTTTTGAGGGAGGGTTTGGTGCCAACCAGCATGAAGTCTCTTTGTGGGGTTCATTTTGAGGCTATTAGACTGGAACCAGTATTGTAGGCACTGGATCGACTCCTCGACCCGGGCTTTCAAGTTAGAGAGACCGACGACATCAGGAGTGGCGGAGTCAAGGAGTTGGGTGTCGTCGGCGTAGGATAGAAGGCGGCCGTGGGGAAGGAAGTTGGGTAGGTCATTGATGAAAATGAGGAAGAGGATTGGACCGACTATGGATCCCTGGGCCACCCCATGGGATAGGGGTAGAGTGATTGAGCCGCCGCTGACCGTCTGTCTCCTACCGCTCAGGTAGTCTCTAAACCATTCCGAGGACACACCGCACTGTTCGAGCTTACTGAGAAGGACGTCATGATCAATACTGTCGAAGGCTTTGCTGAGGTCGATCGTCGTAATCGACGCGACATGGCCGTTGTCGACAGCCCTTGCCAGCCATTCCACAGCGTCGATCAGAGCGTCCTCTGTCGAGTGACATGGACGGTAAGCATATTGCATTGGCGTCAGTACATGGTGGTCAAGTAGGTAAGAGCTGAGCTGCGAGCAGACGACCTTCTCCGCGATTTTCGACAGTACAGAGAGTATAGAAATGGGCCGAAAGTTGTTGAGGTCAGACCGATCGCCCGATTTAAACACTGGAGTGACGCGCGCGATCTTCCAGGAAGAAGGGAAAGTACATGACGATATAGAAGAGTTGATCAGGTGTAGGAGATGACAGCTGATTACAGGGAAACACTTCTTTATAGCAAGGAGAGGCACACCGTCGACACCGACGGCCCTCGATGCACTCATCTTCCCGATTGCGGTTGAAAGTTCCGGCAGAGTGGCCGGGCACAGTGAGAGGGCTGAGGCACAGACACGGTGCGGGCGCGGTCCAGCCGGAGTCGTGCCAGCACTGTCGCGCATGGCCGCTGCCTCCGCTGCGATACGAGGTCCGACGGAAACGAAGTGGGCGTTGAGTTCGTCTGCCCGGTTGGCCAGGTCGTCATCGGGTGTGGCGCGCCCTCTCGTTGGCTGCATTGCGAACTGCCTGAGGCGGTTCCAAAAATTACGCCGCTCGCTCAGCAGACCACTGCACAGGTACGAGCGACGTGCGAGGGTGATTAGTCCCTTCACTCTGTTTTGGCATTGCTGGTGCGTGCGGCGTGCCTCCGGGGTGCGGCAGTGCTCCCAGGTCTCGCGGGCGCGGTCGCGCTCCTCCATGGCTGCGGAGACTTGCGCGTCGCCTCGCAGCCACGGGCAGCTCGGTCGGCGTGACGTCACGGTGGTTGTCGGGCAGTGGATGTCGACTGCGGTGTTTCATACTGTCATGAACGCGTCCACCTTGTCGTCGACGGTGCCGCGGCGTGGAGCGGCTCCCGTCGACGACAATTAATTTTATTAATTTAACAACTAATTTACAATTAATTTAACAATTAATTTACAATTAATTTAACAATTAATTTAACAAATAATTTGGGAGGTGGGTCGGGATCGCTGTAACTTCGTATAACTGAAATTGACTGTAAGGACGGTACTGGAGAGGAATTTGCACATAGACTTCCCATCCATCCTCCAGGTCTACTGCTGCTATGTCCAGGAATTGGTAAATGTGAGCCGGAGTCTCCGCGAGGGGTACCGCTGGGATCCATTCTTCGGGGAGGTGCTTCGTGATGGCTGATATTGTTGATTTTAAAGTGGCGGGTGGCATGATGGCCGGCGTCACTTTACCTTGTTGGATGTGCCATGTGGGCCATGGCCCGTGCCAGCTGTTTTACTTCATGATGGAAGGCCATTACTGCTGCACCGGCCGTTCTGATGGCAGAGGATATGATGCGACTGAAGTCCAGTTCCCGTCTTATGTTTCTCATGGTGAGGTGGTCTGCTTCTCGGGTCGTCACTATGGTGTGTTCTAGTTCGGCGGCCTTTTTAGCCAGAAGTGCGATGTTTCTTGTGTTGAGTTTTCGTTCCTTTGTTAGCGATCCGATTAGTGTCGTGTGTAATTCTGCTATATGATGTAGTTTTCCTAAGCTGACCTTCACTCCCTTGATTTTCCAGTGAAGGTCTGCGGTGTCCTTTTCGGTAGCCGTCCCTAACTCTCGTCCGTCGGCTTAGACGCAGTTCTGCCCGAAGCTCGCGTATTTCTGCTTCTGCCGCGCGCATCTCGGCCTCCATCCAGAATTTTTCGCGTTGCCACATCCTGGCCATTTCTCCTAGACACTGTTTTCCCCTGGAACTCTCGGCGGTTATGCTTCCATTGTCGTGATCTTGTTGCATTTCATCCAACCCTTGGTCGATTTGCTGAAATTGTCGCCGAATGGTCTCCGCTTGCCGTTGGATGTCCCGCTGCCGGAAACGGATTACTGCAGTCCATTCCCCTGTGGCTAGTGTCAGCGGGCCCCAGGGTTGGAACAGCAGGCCGCTCCGCAGGCCGGGTGTTATCCCGCCGCCGTCCTCCTTGGTCTGTCCGTGGCCGACTGCCAATATCCATATGGAGAATGCTGCCCATCCTCCTTTCATTGTTGTAGCCGGTCTGTAACAAGAGAGAGAGAGAGAGAGAAAGAGAGAGGCAATAGTGGTACATCCGTGTTGGCCTACTGCACTCTTTCTGCAACAATAGTGCCGCCGTTTTCCTATTGGTCCCGTTCGCGTCGCATACGAATTCTCTCCGATCTTCTGAAGGTCGGTATCTCGAATGCTTGACGGCGGGGCGGGGTTCTATATGTTTCTGTCGCTCGTCGGATCTCCCTGCGTCCTGGACGGGCGTTGTCTTGGCCTTCCCCAGCTGCCCCGGGGAAAGAGAGTTCCCCAAAAAGGTTTGGTTCAGGCCCGCTAGCGGTGGTGGGATATTCTGCTTCCGTTTCGCTCGATCCTTCCGGGATGGACCAATGGTCCTGTTCGAAAGGCCTGTACTTGGCCCTTTCTGTCTGGAGCCAACGCTCGAGATGTTGACTGCGAGGCTCAGTTTCTCTTGGTGGGGGTGGTATGATTCCTGGACATGCTTCCTTCGGCCAAACATATTCCGGTTTCTGGGCTTTTAGCCTGTTCACATGAACCCTCAAGATTCACGGCGGCTGGGGTGCTCGATTTTGTAGTTCAGTGGTCCTACTACCTCTATAATCCTATAGCCGGGCTTCCAAGGCGCGTGCAGCTTCTTCGTCTGCCCATCTGTCATTCGTTCGTCCAGTAGAAGGACTTCATCTCCAACCTGGAAGTGTCGCTCCTTGCTGGTCTTGTCGTGGTAACTCTTCTGTTTGAGTTTGCTCACTGACTAGTGATTAGCACAGAGGCACTGACATACACGGGGCTGGTGGACGTCAGGTCCCTTGTAGAACAAGGAACTGATGTCGAACTGCCCTTCAACAAGGGCTTGCAAGACTCACCAGGCGAGATAAATGGAGGAGCGTCTGGAAACGGGCATACCATCGCGCACAAAGTCTACCGAGAGATCCGTGAAGTTCACCACAGAAGTCGTGGCGGCTGTCTGTGGAGCGAAACGCCAGTACGATTTGTCCCTTAACAAAAGGGCTTTCAGGAAGCAGCACAGCGGCCAAGTAACCAAGAAGCGCTCCAGGAAAATGGAGAACGTTCAGAACGAGAACGATTATAAATGTTGCAGACAAGAAAGTGGTAAACACCGTTTACACAATAAAGTGTATCTTGCCTTGAGCACATGCTGTTGCCTTGCTTCATGTTTACGTTAGATTGATCTAGGCTTACGCAATGTGCAGCGCAATGTAGAAGAGTGCAGTGCAGTGCCAGTCGAGGGATTAATTCACTAAACAGCTGCAAGTGCATGTTGCAGCAGCGTGTAAGTATTAGCAACGCTGTTTGTGACGAGTGTATTTGTTTCGGTCGAGGGACAGTTTCATGTTGCCTATTGAACTTTCCACATCTTTGCGAGTTCTTTTGGATACAGTTCCTTGCATACTTACCTTGTTTCAAGTCCTTTTATCTTCGCCAATGTTTTTCCGCCACCTATTGCCAAACAACGGAATTACATGTAAATTCAGCAAATAAGGGTTGGAGAAAAAGTTGAATTATATGACTTCAAAACGACATAGAGCAACGCATTTGGTACCATTCGATTCCCCACAGCATGCTCTTTATTAACTGTGATTTAAACGAACATTTGGTGACCCACGGCTAAGTTATATATTGCAAAAAAAAAGTTAGAAAAAATCGCGAAATCGCGAACCTTTTTTCGTCCGGGGCCACCTGAAAAAATCTGAATTTGTCAAAATAACTGTCATATTCGTGATCAGCGCATTCGATTACATCGAATAAGACTTAAGGAGCAAAGAGTTTCGGAAAAAGCGTACATAAGGGGTCACCCTAGTGTCTAGGTACTGTTTCATATTGCTGTTGCGCGGAGACGGGCTGGCCTCAGTCGCGTTCTCGCGTTCTCGAGCGCCGCGTTTACCAGCCGGTGCCGAGTCCCCAGACTCAGACCTGTCCCGCTTGCCAGATCCCTCGCTGTGCGAATCGCTGTAATCTTGCACGAGTTTGCTCACTGACTGGCGTTTATCAGCACTGGTCACGCTCTCCGACTCCACCACTGTCACAAAAAGCCGCCGGCTCCACTGGGCACTGCACGCTCCACTGGTGGGGAGTGGCGCACCCTCCTGACGCTCCCTCCGAACGCGGGGTGGGGAAGAGCGGGGCGCGCACGTCCGTCCTCGCCCGCGGTGGCCGGCCGACTCCCGCCCGTGGACTCTGCACAGGTACGTGTGCGGCCCTTTGCGGCACTCGATGGTGCCCGTTACCCACGCCATCCGATGGTCGCTGCGGTGATTTCTCACGAGCACGGGCTGACGTGCCACGAACTCACGCAACTTTAGGTTCTTCCCATCGTCACTGGCCTTCTGCTGTTCCTGCTTCCTCTCCACTTGCGTCTTCAGGCTTGGTTTGAGCAGTGACAGGCGCTGAGTCGGTGTTGCAGGGCTCGATCGGTACGTCTGTCTGCAGATTGAAACCGGCGGAGGTGGCGGCGAATAACGGCTTCGATTCGTGAACTCACAGCACCAATGTATCACGGCCGGTTTCTCTGTGTCCCGACTCATGAGGGACGCGGCCGGGCAGAATACAGAAGATGAGTAGCGTAGTCGATGATATTTTCCGTGAAAGCGGACAGACGAGAGTGACAGTAGTAGACGGCAGTACGGCGCGTAGTTGGCGCAACACAACACCGCGAGAGCACGAGCAGGAGCAGGTGAGAGACCCTTCGGCGCCTGAGACCCCGGGTCGTACTCTGCCTATCCTCGACAGCGTACAGTCTGTTCACAGCTCGGCACTACTAGTGCCCGCTCTAGTGCCTACTACTATTGGCCAGAGAGTGCGTTCGCCTCAGGCTGACGTTTCTAATTGGTGGCCCTGTTCTGTACACGCTCTGGGATTCGTCGTTGGGCGGGGCCAGCGCGTGTATAGCTGCCGGGCCGTATATGGTAAGAAATGCGTTGGGACAGTGGTGCGGCTGCGTCGGTAGAGATGAAGGAAATACGATTCTAAGACACCTGATGTCTGAGCTGGCAGGGCGGAGTTCAATGTCCATGCATTAGGCTGGCGTGTCGGATGGACGCGACGGCGCAGGAGATTTGGAAGATGAGCGTGCCTATCTGTGAAATGTGAGTGGCAGGCGTGCAGTTATATATGCAGAATAATGAGATCAAAACTGGAGCATGGATTGGAGGGTCCGGCAAGCCTTAGCAAACGCGCAGAAGTTGTAGGTGCTTTTACCGACGGTCCCGAGAAATTATGCTATTTCAAAACGCGCTATAGGAGTTATAGGTGCCTTTTGAAATGTCCACTTTTAAGCTGCTATAACTAATGTTAAAATGCTACAGATATCATACGGACAATCTGTGCCAGGTCAGCTTGTAGGATGCGTCAACATGCATCAGGGTGGAATTCGAAGGGTCGAGTCCTAGCTTTCCCTGGGCTAGCGTCATGAGGATGCAATATTGTTGCGGTTTATGGTCACCGCTGTCGACACTGTCGTTTGTCCGTTTGGTTGCGTTGCCCGTTTTGCTGCACTGTCGTTGCGGTTATAATGTTATGTGTGCTTGTGTAACCGACCTCAGAATTTAGCGTCTGAAAGGAACAGCTGTCCACCCCGGAGTCGTCTAGACAAACCGACCCCCAGAGGCTGGGCCAATTTCAAAACTCTTAGAGATAAGTGTTTTAAAGCCCTCAATATTTTAAAGTGTGTCTCTAGGACCACGTATGGCGCAGCAGATCAACGCTTCTTCTTTTGTACCGGTCTTTGATTCGTTCAAAGCTCGATTATGCTTCCATAGGCTATGACGGCGCCTGTTCCACAAGCAAGCGCCCATTGGACACTGTACACAACGCGGCGTTACGTATAGTGACGGGGGCTTTTCGAACGTCACCCATCCACAGCATTCTAGCTGAAGTTCATGAGCCTCCGTTATGCCACAGTCGCAGCCTGCTCGGCATGCGCTATGCCTGTAAGCTGCGGCAGCTGCCTACTCACCCGACTTACCAGCATGTTTTTTTATTCGTCGTGCGTTGGCAGTGTTCCGGGACAGCAGGACGTTGCGCTCCACTCCGTTCTGTGTGAGGTCGTGAACTGTTCGATGATGCTGGTATTAGTTTGCATGGAGTCGCCAAGATAACACCGCCGCGCACCTTGGGAGCTTGTCACACCCACCGTAGATGTATCACTTGCTGTTGCTAAGTTTATAAAAAGTGACACTCTGCCGGAAGAGTTCCGCAGTCGGGCGCTAGAAGTTATTGGATCCTATGACGGATACACCCACACTTATACTGACGGATCCAAAACCGACGCAGGCGTAGGTTGTGCATTTGTAATGGGTCTCACTACCCGGGCTTTCACTTTGCCGTCCCATTCTACAGTGTATACATCCGAGCTGGTTGCTATACACAAGGTTCCGAGTTTTATCGAGGTTTGTGAGGGTACTCATTATGTGATTTTTAGCGACTCGCTTAGCAGCCTCTTAGCGCTAAGGGCTTTTAACCCATCTCATCCCCTTATACAGGATGTTTTAGTTTTCACTTCTCTTGACCGGGCAGGAAAGTTAATCGTGTTATGCTGGATTCCTGGACACGTGGGCCCAGCTGGGAACGAGCAGGCAGATCAGGCTGCCAAAATGCCTACACGAGCAGCATGCACTCGTTCGCTCCCCTGACCTGCCACGAACCTATTCCATGCATGCAAGGAGTACGTGTGCAGAAAGTGTCAGTGCGCATGGGACGAGGTGGCTTCCAAGTTGAAGGAGCTAAAGCCGCAACTTACTCCATGGCATTCCGTCTTTCGGAAGTCGGGAGCGGAAGAAGTTTCCCTATGCCGACTTCGTATCGGCCACACCTATACCACACACAAATACCTGCTGTGCGGAGAGGAGCGGCCGCGCTGCTCTCGATGTGGGGATGCGTTATCAGTTCGCCACGTGTTTGAGTTCTGCCGACATATTCATAATGAACGTGTGAGGTTTTTAGGCTCTAGTACTCTCGGTTTACAGGAGGTTTTGGGCGATGATTCGTGCCATATTTCTGAGGTTATTTGTTTTCTTGCTCACGTTCGGTTTCCTGTGATGTTCTCCTCCATTTCTTAGTCTCTTAGTTGTTTTGTCCCGTCTTGCTTTGTGTTTGCAGTTTGCACGTTCCGTTTTCACATGTTTTCCGTCATTCACTCACTGGGTGTGCAGTGTCCTCACTTTCCTTCTGTCTATCCCACTGTTGGGTTGAGTGATCGTTTTGCCTGAGTTTTTTTAACCAGATGTTATGGGCGCCATATATAGCCTTATACAGCTGCGGTGCCATTATTCGCCATTATTTGCGAACATTTTGCAGAGGGGCGCCTCTCCTGCACGTGCTCGTCATGCCTTTAACATTTTGTGGGGGACGTCACTAGCCGGATGAGCGCCTTCGCTGGCCGGAGGGGGCGCCGTCACTGATCGGAGGGGTACTGTCGCGGGCCGGAGAGGCCGCGAGCCTTCATCCCCTATGGCAGGGGGCGCCGTCACTGGTCACAAGAGCTTCTTCACTGGCCGGGGGAGCGTCCTCACTGGCCGGAGTGGCGCCGTCACTGATCGGAGGGGCCCAGCTTTGCATGAGCGCCTCGGGTCCAAAGGACCAGGTCATGCTATGCATGACCGTATACTCTGTACGCCACTGCCGGTCTCTCTGAAGAAAAAATGCCCATTACTGTACCATCACATGAACGAATACATGTAACAGGGTGAGTGACTAGTTCAATTGTTTTCAAGCCTAATGCGAGCTCGTGATAAACTGTTAGTGTGAGTTCCAATTGCCTTGAAACGATCCATTGCTGTATCTGTCAATGCGATAATGTGTGCATTAAGTCACCATCCGGTGCAATTGCTTCCGAGCATGACATGTTCCGGTCATAAGCAATGGTAACGTCTGCTAATGGATAATACAAATCAGTTATGTAATAAAATCAGTGATGTATTCAGGAGTCATACCACAGGAATCATTCGTTGAAGGGCAGTGCAACTAGCGACGATCAAAATGGTCTCATCATGGTCACTTGGCAACGTTCTTGCAGCATCTCCAACGTCAGACATTCGTAACGTAGTTTCAGCGTGAAACTGAACCGTTTGTTTTGAACTACATGACAAGTAAAACTCCTTGAAGGCGTTTGACAAGCAGACACTTGTAAATGTAAACAACGGCTTATAATGCTACTTTAGTTTGGAACATCCACAAAGTGAAATTTCAATAGGGAAACAGCTCCTGATAAATGAAATGATTATACGTAAATTCCGCAGTGACCTACATCGCTGCGAAAGATAACATTTAGAGCCAACGGGATAGAAAACCAGATATCACGTCTCACCACGGTTCATGACCAGACGCTAGGTCGGTATGACAGCTTTACACATTAACCTCACCACGGTTCTCTATCCCTCTTTATGGCGCAGTGTGTGCGGCGGATACGTCAGATCGGCGGGCTTTCCAGTCCAGGCGTAATAGTCCATGACCAGACACTAGGCCGGTATGGCAGCTTTACACATTAACCTGAGTACTGTTCACGGTCCCTGCTGCTCAAATACTAGTCTGCTGTTAACCGCAGACTAGTATTTGTTACATGTCCCGCCTATTTCAACATACATAATAACAAGCGGGCGTCGTATGAACACTGTATGCCGCGGTGCGCCACTTCGCATAACTTCCAATACTGCGGTCGCTTCGTTCTGACCGCAGGAACTGCAGCCGACCGCAGCCTTGTGACGTCATACATTTTGCCCCGTCCCCACTTTTAGTTATCACTCCTGCTTCCGACCACTTCTCATTGACGAAACGCCATAAAACGTTCATAAGGTGGGTCTAGGTTATATTAAGATGAGATGACCGCCGCGGCGCTTCATCTTGACAGGAGCTCCTGTGAACATGCAACGTGGACCCATTGTTACTGACAACTGTTTCAGCATTCTACGGCGACACAAAGTCATAGCTTGCCTCAATCATGTTTTAAATTATATTTCAAAACAACCATCATGTCATTGCCTTGTTACGTTGTCACATATTGAATTGTTTTTTTAAAATATAGTGTGCTAGGGACTTTGTAGACTAGACACGTATCATTCGGTGAAAATCGTGCAAGGTTTATATAAGGCAACGTCATAGGCATCGTCATATAACCAAAATAATATTGTAGAATGAGCCTTGAAACGAGACAAAAACACATTCAATGGACTAGTGGAAATGCTTCGATCAATAGAATACGAGTAAATGGTGACTTTCCAAAAGTTACCTATACATAAATGCTTGACATAGTCCAGTCAAATGGGACTACGTCAACTGTACGTTTTGTACTTAGATTGTGAGAATCATGGGATCATGTTGAAACTATCCACATTTATCTTAGTACAGAATAACTATGCACGTTATTCAATATTAAAAAATACAACTTACACAGCGGCACCTCGCGAAATCCCGTGTAGGTCCCGCTGGGGCTGGTGTATTTACGCCGTATGGTAGCGACGGGGCACGCCGGCAGCGCCCGACGGTTCCCACGGCCCAGAGTCCCCCCCCCCCCCCCCACCTGGTATAAGTTGAGGAAAGAGAATGTCGATCGTCATGTCGGTCAGTCTGTACCTATACATATCCTATACTAATACGAGATGAGATGATGTGTTTGTTGTGATACCAATGAAACGTGACACTTAAAATGACTTTATACAACCAAGCATAAGTTATGTCCGACATGGATGAACCAATACATGTTTCCATCTGTTTGCTTTTTAACTGAATGCGACTTAGTCTCTGAACTGGGAATTTGACATTACCAAATGAGGACACTGATGAGAATATAAAACTATCTGAATCGACTGTTCAAGATGACTGGCGAACTGTAGAATACCTACTGCCACAGGACGAACTGCCGGTACGCCTGGTACCGGCACTGGCGGTGGGGGCCCTCCAGGTCGTGGGAGTCCAGCGTGGCCCCCCGCCCACCTCTTTGGTGGTATCTCACCCCCAGGGTGAGCTGGAATGTGTCCTGAGTGGCCTTGACGAATTCCTGAGGACATACGACACATCATACAGTCATGCAATTCATATTTACATACATAATTGCGCAGAGTCGAGCAGGGCTTGATCTTACATTTAAACATCCTATATGTGGATATGCGATTTCACATTGTCATACAGCCTATGATTGACAACTTGGACAACGTTTCGGTGGACAATAAATTTAAAGGTCATACAATGAAAAGTGCACCATTACAGCCGAAATGGAACGATTGAAGTAGTTTTCTTTTACTAAATTACAGTCCCAACTAACGTACAGGATCTTCGGTGATGCATAGTGTTGTGCCACAGCACAGCTTCTCAGCATCAGAGGCCATCTCAGGACACCTGGAGAATAGATAAGCATCCATTTCAGAGCACAGTACATGTAACATGTAAATACAAACCTCTTATAGTGGGGTTAGGTAACTAATGTAACTCAATAATAAAGCGGGCAACAAAGCAAGAGTAGATTTTTGAAAGCATGTAAGCATGCACACATAATTTAGTCATGCTTTGACTGATGTCAATATTGAGGTCCATCACAATTTTTAGTGAGGTGCCAGCTAGGAGGTTGGCCGTCAACTGCATTTGGTTTATGTTAAAAGCCTTGCTAATTGTGTGGGCGAAGCGATCATGAGAGTGTTCAACCCTCGTAGCCCCCTCCCCCACTGGTGGTGACGTGTCGCCACATGTCAAAGGTGGATAATCTGATAGCCACTGGCAAAAATTGTCAAACAAGTCAAGCGACACAATTTGACACTGGCTGACACACTAAGCAGTTATTATTTGTGCAGCAGTGTATTGTAGCAGCAGTAGTGCTGATATGATTGAACGTTGGAAAAGTTGTTTACAGGTTGGAGGTTCGTCAACAAAAGCTCCAACTTTATTAAGAGAACACATTTGCTTAAATCAATACCTTATTGTGACCCATTTTCTTCATTTTTGAAGTTCGAATATAACCACACTTCAATGCATGATACCAATTCTGACCTTTAGGGTGGAAGTAAGCTGTTCCATCATGTGTGAAGAACTGTACAGGAGTCTCTGCATCTCCTCCTGGACGATGACTAGCTCTTCTGAGCGTCTTAACCTCATGTAGAGGTCTGCCAGCGCCCTCCGAGCCGACAGCTCCAGGTTCGTCTCAGAGAGCGTCGCCGACTCCCATGGGAAGCACCCTTCCTCAGCGTCCTGTAGTGACAGCGTGATACTCGTTCTGCCCCCGCAGGGGCATCGGCTTCGGCCGGTGTAAGGGGAGTAGCGCCCCCTCGGGTCCAAGCTAACCCCCCCCCTCCATCCCCCTCACACTCACCCCCCGGCCCAGTCCCAGTCCATTTTTGCAACCCCCGTAACAAGTCCCGAACCCCTCCCCCTCCCCACTCAGTTTACTGGGTGTCCCCGCTGAAGCCTCCTCCCTTTGCGGCGTTTGACGGTCGGGTGCTAGTCGCCCGACCTGAACAGGCCTCTTGCGTCTATCATGGATATTGTCCTAGCATTAACTATGATGTGACAGGGGACGCCTGGCTTTTTACATTGGCATGGCTTTTCTGCGACTAAGCGCGTCGACCCGTTCCCTGGGATGAAGGGGTCCTGGAGGCTGAGCCACCTGCCGCGCGGGCTAGTCGTGGTAGCAACACTCCTCTTTGGCCTGGATTTCCGGAAGGGCGGGGACACTCAGTGAGGCGCCGCACTGAGAAGCTTTTGCGTCGGGCTGCTGCCGGGGGTCGTGGCTTGGCTGTCTCGCTGCCGCAGGGTGGGTGCCTGCACTTGTCCGGCGGCTGCGGGGTGGCTTTGCCGCTGCACCGGGTGGCGTCCCGGCTTAAGGCGTCAAGGGAGGAGGCGGCTTCCAAACGGCGGGGGTGGTGAGTCTCTCTCTCCCCTCTGGGAGGGCGTCGTCGAGCCCCGTACAGCCCAGTCCCCAGCCCTCGGCCTTGTAGCGGCGCCGTGGTGGAGCGTCGGCGGGGACTGGGCAGAGACCAATCACTTACCATGGGTACTTCAAACCCAAACCTACGAACCACGGCTTCTGCCGCCCCTCGCCCATCGGCTTCGGCCGATGGACGAACCATCCCGTCTGGTGGTGAAAACCGCCCTTCGGTGAATGACTCTCGCTCCACTGAGGTGGAGCGGAACGGACGACGTGTTGCGCAGGAGAGCGCTGAGAAGGCGCCCTCCCCCACTCCTCGGGTTCTGGTGTTCTCTGAGCAGAGGAGGCTCAGCTCACTTTTCCCTTTCCAGAGGAAGGACGGCTGTGATCGGTTCGGAAAGGTGATCCGCTGCGACAAGTTGCGAGACGGCGCAATCGAGGTTGAATTTGTTAACGTGGCTGACGCGGCAAAAGCTCTGTCGGTTACAAGCTTTGTATGCACGGTGAGGGATGGAGGCATCAGACGGGAAGTCACAACTCCGATGACAGTGGCCCCGCATAGGACTAAAAACTCGACAAAGGGCATCGTGAACTGCTATGATCTACGAGACGTTAGTGACGAGGAGATCGTAGAGGGTCTCACCAGGTTTGGCGTAACCGAGGCAAGGAGGATTTTATCCAGGAGAGGAGGAAACATGATTCCGACAGACAACATAGTTTTGACATTCAACAGCACCGACCTTCCGTCGGAAGTGGTAGTGGGGTATGTTCGTGTGAAGGTGCGTGCCTTCATCCCCAACCCGATGCGGTGCTTTCGTTGCCAGCGTTTTGGTCACACCAAAACGCACTGTAAAAACCGACCGACGTGTGCAAGGTGTGCCTCTACGGAGCACACGGACGAGAACTGTGAGGCTACAACATTCAAATGCGTGAACTGCCCCGAGGAACAGAAACCTCACACTTCCTATGATAGGACCTGTCCGATGTACGCCAAGGAAAGAGAGATAAATAGCATAAAGACCAACAGGAACATCTCGTTCAGAGAGGCTCGTGATGTATACGACGAGTCCCACCCAAGGACGTCATATGCCCAGATGGCGAAAGCTCCTCCATCTGTTCCTCTCTCGCCCAAAGCTATGCTTGAGCAGACGAGCGCAGCGCAGCTGGTTCTGCTGCTAAAGTCCTTCGGTCTTTCTGTCGTTGCTGCCGGGGCAGCGGTGGCTCCTGCGGAAGCCTCGGCGGCTCCTACGGAGGCCTCGTTGGCTTCTGCGGGGCCTCGGCCGTCCCCTCCCCTTCCCCGCCTCCACTCCTGGAGGACAGGGAGCCCTGGCTGCCCTGGTTGCGGCGCCCGCTGCTGCGGCGGTGAGTGCCAACACTGGGAGTGGAGGCGAGGGCTGGACCCTCGACCCATCGGCGCTCGAGCGAGCGACGGTCTCCCTCTCGTACCGAGCCTGCGTCACCCAGGGACTCTTCTGGGTCGGCGACGGCGACTCCCAGCCGCTCTCATGATGTGAAGGAGACTGCGGTCATGGCGGCTTTGCGCCGCAACCAGGAGGAAAAGCGGGCGCGCGATGTCAGGCGTGCTCGCCTCGTCGAGAAAGCCCGCGAGGCCAAGCGTTCTCCGGAAGCCGTGGGGGTCGGTGAGCCGACTCCATCGGGGGCTGTGGGCCCGTCGCCTGGTGGGTCGGCAGGACCGTCCCCTTCCTCTGTGCGTTCTGCGGAGGGTCCGTCTCCGATGGGTCCCCCGCCACCACTACCACCGCAGCTGCCGCGTGCCCCTCCACCGCCGCGGCCCGCGGGGTCCCCGAGTGGAGAGTGGCCACCGGTGACCCCGTTGCCGGCGTCGGGGGCGCGGCCGACGCCGGTGTCCCCGCCTTCTTCGCCGGGGCGGGCGGCGGCAGCTGCCGTGCCGGAGCGTCCCGGCAAGCGTGTCCTGCCCTGGAAGGGTTCGCCAACGGAGGGTGGCAGCCCCCGTACCCGCCAGCGTTTTCAGCCGGGCTCGACCGGAGGACGGTCCAGCTCGGCTGATGGCAGGTCGCGGCTGGGTCACGGCCGAATCTAGTACAGGGACAACTCCTTCCCGGGTGCGGCGGAATATTTTTAGTCATTTGCACTATGTGCCTCTTTAAGCCCCAATCATCATCATTTCTAAGTTCTTTTGAACTTTTTACCGCCCTTCTGGATGTTTTGCCGTCCTGTTGGACTCTACCAGGTGCGTTTGCCTCGGTGTCAGTGTCCTTTACATTCTTAGTGGTTTTACGTCATGTGAACTGGCTTTTAGTATGCGCCTTTGCCTGCTCCTCCTTTAAACGTGCTTTTGCGCACTTTTAATCCATTCCCATGCATTTTATTCTTCAGTGGAACTGTAGAGGTCTGAGATCAAATTTTCAAGACCTGCAGACAGTCATCCGCAGGCGGAATCCACTGGCCATCTGTCTCCAGGAGACGAAAATGGCGCCCGATATGCAGTGCACGGTGAAGGGCTATGCTGTCTTCCGTAAAGATATACCAGTGACAACAGTTGCACATGGTGGAGTTCTGCTGGCGATTCACCATAGTGTGCCTGCGCGACAGCTCGCGCTGCGTTCCACGCTGCAGGCAGTGGCCGCTCGTATTAACCTCTACCGTCGAGAGGTAACCCTATGTTCGGTGTACCTCCCCCTGGCATCGACCTTCCTCTGCAGGAACTTAGACGATTAGTCGCTGAGCTGCCGCCACCGATCTTACTGCTGGGCGATTTTAACGCCCATAATACTGCATGGGGTTGTAATGCCACGAACACTCGTGGCCGCCTTTTAGAGCATTTTATTAACGACGAGGTTCTGTGTATTTTAAACACGGGAACACGGACCCATTTTACAGTGCCCTCCGGTCAGACCTCTGCATTGGACTTGAGCTTGGTGAGCCCCCAGCTAGCTCATCTTTTTACCTGGTCTGTGCACGATGACCCACTGGGAAGTGATCACCTCCCGGTTTGGCTCCAGCACCAGGATGGCCCAGTTTTAGGCAGCCGACCACAGAGGTGGAACGTACACAAGGCAGACTGGGCAGAATTCCAAGTGTCAATGGAGACACTGATTTTAACCAGAGCCGGTAACTCTCCCATGTCAGCAGAGGATTTTACCTCCTTGCTTTTAAACTCCGCCGACGGGTGCATTCCAAGGACATCAGGTCAGCCCCGTCGCGCTCCAGTTCCTTGGTGGACTAAGGAATGCGGAAAAGCAATCCGGGCTCGAAAGAGAGCTTTTAGGAGTTTTGACCGAAGGAGCACTACAGATAATCTTATCGCTTTTAAGAAAGCGAGGGCTTTTGCCCGGCGCACTATAAAGGAGGCAAAGGCGGTTTCATGGCGCACTTATGTAAATTCTTTAAACCGTTTTACTCCAACGTCCCAAGTGTGGACACGCATCAAGCGCATTGCTGGCCGGCACAGCCCTGTCCCGCTGCCGATCCTTAGAGTGAACGACTCGGATATCATTCATCCAGTAGAGGTCGCCAATGTGATAGGCCGAGCACTCTCTGACCGATGTCGGGGCGGGCACACGGAACGGCAGTCCGCACACCGGTGGGCCCGACAAGAACCAGGTGCTGTGGACTTCTCCACTACCCAGCACAGTGGTTACAACGAGCCTTTTACCTTGGCCGAACTGACCCCCGCCATACATTCACTGCGAACTGTGGCGGAGGGTCCTGACTCCATCCACAACGACATGCTTCGGCATCTCCCTGCAGCTGCCCATGAGGCGCTGCTAGCGATGTTCAACTCGCTGTGGGAGACGGGCGCTTTCTCTGTTGCTTGGCGAGAAGCCACCGTAATACCCATTTTAAAACCTGGTAAGTCGGGTCTGGACCCTCTCTACTATCGGCCCATCTCACTTACTTCATCCCTGTGTAAGCTGATGGAAAGGATGGTGAACGTACGTCTTAGTTGGTTTTTAGAACATAACAGCGTTTTTACAAACGCTCAGTGTGGGTTCAGAAAAAATCGTAGCGCGGTTGACCACATTTTAACCTTAGACACGGAAGCGCGTGCCTGTTTTAACGAAAAGAAGCACCTTGGAGCAATATTCTTTGATATAGAGGCAGCCTATGACATTGTATTGCGTCATGTCCTTCTTAGAAAACTGTATAATTATGGCATTCGAGGTCGTATGGGCCGCTTTATACAACACTTTGTATCTCGCCGCCACTTTCGAGTCCGTGTGGGAAATCATCTTTCCAACAGTTTTGCACAGGAGAACGGAGTTCCTCAGGGAGGAGTACTTAGTGTGGCGTTATTTGCTGTCATGATTAATGACATAGCAGACAAGCTCCCGGTGGCGGTCGGCCGATCTCTTTTCGTAGATGACTTCGCGATATGGTATTCTGCTTCCAGCGCTCGTTTAGCGTCTCGACAGCTGCAGCTAGCTGTCACACGCCTGGAGAGGTGGAGTACGGAGAACAGCCTTCGCTTCTCAACAACGAAAACTGTTGCTGTGCACTTTTGTCGCCGCCGTTGCCCTGACCCCAACCTAGGGATTCGACTGTACAGTCAGCCGATTCCAACACAGCCAGTAGCGAGGTTTCTGGGCATATTTTTGACAGAAAGCTGACGTATAAGGAACATTTTAAAGTGCTTCGAGAGTGATGTTTTAAAGCCCTGAACATTTTAAGATGCGTCTCGCGGACATCATATGGTGCAGATCGTAGCACGCTTTTGCTGCTTTATCGGTCGATAATTCGCTCCAAACTGGACTATGCGTGTTTTATATACGAAAGTGCAAGCGAGTCAAATAAGCGAGCACTGGATACAATACACCATACATCACTGCGTGTCGTTACAGGCGCTTTTCGCACCTCGCCAGCAACCAGCCTCCTGGCGGAGACGCACGAAGCCCCTCTCTCTCTCCGCAGGCAGATGCTCGGCATGAGATATGCATTGAAGCTCCGCCAGTTTCCCATGCATCCTACGTACCCCTATGTTTTCTCGAGAGGCATTCTCTCGTTTTTCGAAGGCACGCCACAGCGATCGGCACCCTTCTGCTCACGGATGCAGGATCTGTTTGCAAGAAGCGGCTTGTCCTTGCGAGACGTGATACGCGTAGATATCCCGCCCTCGCCGCCATGGACGTGTATCCGTCCTCAAATCGATATATCACTGTCCGAAGTTAAAAAGGGAGATGTCCACCCGTCTGAGTCCAGGTCTCGGGCCATGGAGCACTTGGCTTCTTGCGAAGGTCGCACTTTTACATACACGGACGGATCCAAGACATCCGAAGGTGTAGGCTGCGCATTTGTTTGCGGCCACGATACTCGCTCTTTCTCGCTTCCATTTCATTCTTCAGTCTACACGTCAGAACTAGTCGCAATAACCAAAGCTTTATGCTTTATTGAAGTGAGCGATGAGGCTTTACACCTCATTTTAACAGAATCTTTAAGTAGCCTTCTGGCCTTTAGATCGCTCCATCCAAGCAGTCCCCTTATACAGGACATTTTAGCACGACTTACGTCCTTAGACCGGGCAGGAAAATCGGTGAAGTTCTGTTGGGTACCCAGTCACGTGGGCATTGCAGGGAACGAGCTTGCTGACGCTGCGGCGAAACGAGCAGCATCGGCACCCTGCACGAGGCGCCTCCTGCTTCCAGCACAAGATTTTTACCCAGCTGCTGGTGCTTTTTTACAAGACCAGTGGCAGCGTACGTGGGACACACAAGGAACAACAAGCTCAGACCGGTCAAACCGGTTCTTAGACAGTGGCCATCAAGTTCACGGAGAAACAAGCGCGAGGAGGTTACTCTGTGCAGACTGCGGATTGGCCACACGTACGCTACACACGGGTACTTGCTTTGTGGCAGTGACAGGCCCATGTGTCCTAGATGCAACGAGCCTCTCACTGTGGCGCATGTCTTGCTCGCCTGCCCACGGTATGCTAGAAAGCGTTCAAGGTATCTCGGCCAGGTCATGCCAACCGTGACGCTGTGTCATCTTCTTGATGATGATTCCCAATGGATCCAGTCCGGCGGTCTCTTTTCCTTCGTCCGTAGCATTGACTTCCCTGTGATATTTTCGCATCAGTAAGTAGTTAACGTTATGGGCGCAAATTGACCATGCAGTCGTCGCGCCCTTAAGCCCCAACAAACAACAACAATACTCGTTCTGCTTTCGTACTTATGGATGAGCCGTTTAAGCTGCTCCCGGTCTTGTGAGAGCAGCTTACGTGCTCTGCTGCGTTTTTTTTTAGCAGTATCCGCTTCGTTCTTAATGCAGGCCGATCGAGCGCGGACACTGCGATGCAGAGGTCTGGTCCATCAGAGCCGAGCTCCCGTACACTAAGCGAAGCTGCAAGGGCCCGAAGCTCCGCCATCATTATTTCCAGCTGGCTACCGTCAACCTGGTGCTCCAGCAACTTTGCGTCGAGATTCCTCCGCAGCTCTTGGATCCTTGAGCTTGCTGCTTTCAGTCGTGTCACCAGATGGTTAGGCATGCGTTGGTGTTTTACCTGGTTATAATTCAGGATTAGATCGGTGAGGGCATCAACGCGATGGCTAGCCGTCATGTACTTTGTGGTGTTGGCAGCACGGCTCAGGCATGGGTTGGCTTGCTCGGTTGTCTCCATAATGGACCATCCCGACCCGTTCTGCCACAGCCCTCCAAACGTTATCTGTGAAACAAAAATGAGGAAATTATTTGAAGTAACGCGAATGCGTAACATAATATAAAACGAACATTCGTTAAGCTTGAGCACAATATTAGAATGGCAAAGTGTACTCCGTTTACAATGCAGATGGCAAATTTAACTACCCTTACAATTCAGATCACAGAAGTAACATTTCATATTTTTAGATTCGCTCACAAGTGTTATGGTATTCGGCCCAGTCCGCGCCTTATTATCCCGAACGGGCAATACACATCATAACGTAGAATGAAAACATGGGTAATGGTAGCTGGGCTACTGATTCAGCCCTTGTTGTAGCCATCTCATAAAAGAGTATGCTTTGCAAGAGACAACTCACATTCTGCATGTAAAACAAAAATGTTTTCCGTGATCACCTGGCAGTAGTATCTGTGCGCAAACGCATGCATGACGCTGAGATACGGATGTGCGCCGCCAGTACCGAACTCCGGAAACCGATCCGCCACCCGCTGCGCCCACGACCAGTATTTGCAACAGATATCACTGGCGAAGAATGTGACATCTTTAAACATCAGCTGATGGAGATAGTGCGGATAGCCGAACCGTTCTCCATAGTACATGTTGACTCCACCCAGAATCACGCTGTGTCGGCAGGTCGCCACAACAAGCCCAGTCTCATCTTGGCTGCGCTTTGAAGGTAAGGGCGCCGACCTGTTCTTGGCTGCGGTCCATTTTGACTGACCACAATGTATACCGTTCTGAAACAAAGTTGAAAGTTTGACACACCATTTTTAACATTATGACACGGAAAAGGTGGTTAAACTTAGGCTGGGTTAAAACTTAGTCTTGTTCAATTCACGATTATTGTTCTTCATTCAATTCTACTATGCAGCCCAGTCAAACGTCGGGCCATAGACGAAGATGTAATATAAGATGCCGTAGACGAATATGAAATAAGGTGAATGCACGGGAAGAGCCAGTGTTCACAGCGATATCAAGATAACGTAGTGAAAGCCTACACCCATCAAGCCCTTCTGTGCAACATGGCCGCTGTTACATCATAATTTCAGGAAGTCCAAATAGTTAAACACATGTTGGTAAACAACGACTACGACCGAAAGACTATCGACGGACAAAGTCGAACTGCGATCGGCACGTATCTGAACTGAACTAAGACAACTGAGATCGGCATCACCATCAGTCTGTTCCACACACAAAATGACACCAGGATATAGAGCAGCTGGATTAACGCTGAAAAAAATAATGAGCCACAACTGTTAGCCAGTTGATTACTACCGTAGCCCAACAGTGCCTTCGCTTATTATGAACAACAACAACATCAATAAAGATATGACACCGCTGGAGCAATGCAACATATCGCTACAAACTTGGGGAGTATAACTTTGTATATATGTAGGAGATTGCAAACCAATTTATGTCGTATAATTCTCTTCATTTAGTTACAAAAGATTATTGAAATTCTCTTCAGTTACCAGAACGAAAATGATTTTTTATTAAGGAACTATAATGTCACGTATACCTTATTTCACTATGCAACTAGTATGAGCATCGGACATGTTATTTACAACATACCTCAGGAAGTCAAATAAGTATTAGATCAATATAATTATTAAACACAAACTATATATTGCTAAGGCTGCGTCAACATTTAACAAACAGTGTGAAACAAAGAAGAATAGACTAGCGGTGTCCCTGTTCAGACAATTCCCAATTTTACACGTTACGCTTTACAGGCATGACAGACACAATTTTAGTAACATTCGAACTGGCGTCTGGAGGTTCGAACTGAAATGTCACAGCCTAAGCTTGTATCCGCAATTTACATCCTTACAGTCATCATTTTCGTGCTAAAGCCGCATATGGGAGCACACAGTTGAATGTTGATTCCAACATTGGTGAACTCATCCGTGTCCATCTTTCATTTGTATGTTGGAATGTCCGCCCTAAATAGGCATGGTAGGCAACACAGATATCCCCTGGGACAATGCAAAAAAAAAAAATATATACTCACGCTCTTGATGCCATCCAATTTATGTAGATGAGAAGTTACCTTATCTGACTCCTTGATGACCGTGCCAGCATGGTATGGACGAAGGCTGTTGTCCGTTGATTTGTAACGGTACAGCTTATGGTTCCCATCGACATGCACGGAAAACGGTGCTGGACCACAAGCCTCGCATGTTTCCCGCTCATCTCCCGTCAGCCTTTTCACTCCATGCTGTGCGAAAGACCACTCCATGTAAGCGGTCTGCAGTCGTTCAACATCAATCGCAGACGCCTGAAAAGCATATAGGCCATTCAGATACATACTCTTTAAAAAGTTTGCTCCGACTTCTGGCTGTAGGCTAAATAATTACAAGTTATTGTGTTATAGGAATATGTTCATAAAATTGGAAATACCGTAGCTTGATACAAATAATAGTATTATCAATCTAATTTCTGGTCACGTAGCCCGTAGCGTAGTCAGCGCGGCCATGAGCCGAAATGACGTGTTTCGGTGGGGATGTTTTCCCATAGGGAAATCATGCGAAATTGGGTTTATAGCGAGGCCAGAGAAAACAGGTGAAAGCTGCACAGCCACCTTCAGCCTAAAAATGTTCCTCGTTTCAAGCTCTATCAATTACAGCTAGTTAATTATGCCTTGCTTGAAAACTCAGGCGGTACCTGGGGGGTAGAAACGCGCAGGGTCGGCTCATTTTAATATGGGCGCGGAGGCGGAAAAATAACGTTTGCGACTTTGCTAGCTCCTGCGCGTAAGGTCACGTTACCGGACACGCCACCTTCAACCTAGATTTGAAGCGCCATCAATTACCTATCGATTGGTACCTATTCCAACGTCCTGCGTGAAAAACTTAGGCGGTACCTTGGGGGTCGAAAAAAGCGCGTTTGGTTCCCTGATACATATAAAGGTCCCGGGTTCAAATCCTACCCGAGACGGTTTTTTCGTGCGGCAGCCTTAGTCCTGCTCGGAGTTTGAACATTTCCTCCCTTTTTCTCAGATGGAACAAATGCGTACTGGCGTTTTGCTACGCTTTTCTGTCACCCTTTCCGCATCTGTTCCGAAAGTTCCGAAAATTTTGGTCCCTGGTCATTTCGGGTCAGGTCATGTTTGCGGTTGCGCCAATGCTTTAGCTGCTGAAGCATCGAAATGAAACTTGGATTATATGGTAACACCACTACGTACAAAACGTAGATCTCGTAATTTTGATATTGGTGACCTCAGGTCAGGTCAATTCCATGACCACCCCAGCATACCTTGGTAAGGCAATGAGAAGTCGAATTAATATTACATTCCAAAAATACATTCGATATGCTCTGAACCGTGTTAAGCTATTATCAGTGCACCAAACCGTAGCTTTCGCATGTGACCTCGTCCTCGACGTTGCGTTCAATCTGCACGTAATTCCCTTCATTCTTCACGTTCGTTCGAAATACATTCACATATTTACAGCCAGTTCGTAAAAGGATTATCATCTTCCCAATGTATTGCACTCCCGGCTATCGTATGACGGACAATAACGAACACCATCGTAATGCAGAATAACGCTAGGAAGCATTTTATATAAATGTTCAAACTCCAATGCCTGAGGTCATTCTGAGAACACATTCCACTTAAAGGTACTCGTACATTACTTGATAAATACAAAATGTAATATTAGATAGAGCCCACCTGCGGTACTCAGCCGGTACAAGCAGTTTCTGAAACTTAACCCTCAATCGTTCGCAATCTCTACTTTAAGTTACTTAATCTTTTTTAATATACGGTAGGCACTAATCCATCGTGATGCATTAGTAGGTACCTACCGTAAATCTAAAAAATAATAAAAAAGTGACCTAAAAGTTGAGATTGCGACCGATTGAGGGCAAAGTTTCGGAAACTGGACCGATGAGTACCGCAGGTGGGCTCTATCTATTATTAAATTGTGTATTTACCAAACAATATGCCTTTAAAACATAACATAAGAACACAGCACGAGCGATCAAATGCAGTAGATATCATCGCCACAAATGGTTTTATCGACAAACTGACTTCCGATTCACTGTCGGGGTAATGTCTACAAGAGAACTGCACAACGCGAAACATCACATACCCACGCTGAAAGACGGCTCTAAGCTCAGCACCCGTACCACAGAGAGCGGTTAACAGCCTGCACGGCTTGCGTCATTTGTGTTGGGCCTGGTCTAGTCACCGTGCGCACCTTCACGTTGAGAGTGTGGTTCAGAGCCTCGACTCTTTGCTGCTGGAATGCTCTCAGCGATCCGAAGTGTCGCACAAGTAGCGGGATATGGCACAGCAGGTGCACATAGTTCGGGACCTCAGCAGATGCAAATGACTTGCGGAACTGATGTGTGAAGGCCACCACTGACTTCTGGAGCTGGTCCAGATCGGGTGAGTCACAGTTGATGTGACCCCACAGCTCAGCAAACTTTTTCATGACAGCCACCACAAGATCAGCTCTGGATGGCGGCATGAGCGTGCAAAGCACTGTGCTTTTCAGGAAGATTTCAGTCACCATTTTCTCCCTTTTAGCCCTGCATAAGTTTGAGAATCTTAGGGAGCCGTTTTCGTCACGCAGGTTGAATGAGCTTACCTTGTGGTGGCGACACACCACAAGAAACTCATCCAGTTCGCGCCTCGCCATGAAGCCGCAGCTCCGCACAAACAACTGATCGGTGATGCGAAGGTACAAGTGCAGTATATCGATCAACACGAATTTGTACTTTGCGACGTTCACGAGAGGCGGCTGTTTGTACCCCGGATCACCACGACTTAGCCTTGGCAAGATTATGCCGTCGGGTGTCTGCACGTGTCTGGTGGTGCACTTCCCGTCAGAGCAGCAGGTGCCCCACCTCTCTTTGGAGCACGTGCAGTAGAGACAAACGTCCCTAGCATTGGCGGCCTTGAAGCCTAGATGGAGAAGGAGAGATTTCAAATCTGCACACAGATAGTACTCAACATGAACCACTCTATCACCAATGTGGATGACTGGGTGTAGCTCGGCCTCGATGCTTTCCCAAGCTTTAGAGTCCCTAACCAGATCATAGGTTTCCGCCCCAGGCACAGACATAACAGGCACGACATGTTTGGCACTTTGCGCGTTCGGTTCACAGGTCAGCGACAGGGAAAACGTCACCGCGCTGGTGTTTTTCGTTGGATTGTGACCGTCAACAGATACTTTGACGCGCGCCGGTCCCTCGCACTGACACTTCGCTACCAACGTTTTTAGCAGCATGGCAACATCAGTGCACTGTTCGTTCAGGGCGTTGCGCGCGTTTGAGATGAGTTTCACAGTCGGCTGGTGAGGTCCTTTCATTCGGCTGTACTTTCGTAGGCTGACCCCCGCCTGATCCAGCTGGACCGTCGTCTTCCTCGGGGATTGCTTCGGCAGAAGACATTGCTTCTGCCCCGTGACTAGCTGGATCTGCTTCAGAGCAGCGCCCTTGATGCGTCTGATGTTTCTTGGGCTTTGCCCACTCTTTCGCGGCATTTGTTGTTTTTTCATTTTTTTTAGGTCCTTCTCGAGGCTGGAGATGGTGGTCTGCAGTGTGTTGATGAACGCCTTTATAGCGTCAGCACCAAGCTCGTATTCCACTTTCAGTGGTGGTGCCTTAGCAACCTTTCTGAACAGCAGCTGTTTTTGTTTTGTGCCCTTTCCATCATTTTTCGTTAGTCTTCTCAGGGACTGGCATATCACTTTGACATTCTGTACGTCAACCTTCATGGATGATGAAAGTTTACATTTTAGCAAAATTTTGTCCTTCAGGAAACTTTCAATTTCCCTCTCCCTGGTGACGACGTGGCGGCCACGTCCGATATCCAGCTGACTGACGACCTCGTGAAGGGGCACATCAAGTACTGGCATTTTGGCTAGATGAGCAAGTCTCTTCGCACATGTATCTTTGCAGTTATTGTGAATAGGTCGACTTTTGGCTTTTTCCGGGTAGTAAGTGTCACCGACTCCGCACAAACACTCAGCTGACCCGTCTTCACCGTACACGAGTCCTTGATCAGAGTTGCGAATGTTGATGCATGGTCTTTAAAAAGAGCGACCTGTGATGGCGTGCATATTTGACGCACGGTGAAGTGGTCTCTTCTCGTCGTAACCGCTTTCTGAGCCGCTAACCGACGGAGCACAGCCAGATGTTCGCCACCTGCAAAACAAAACCAAACAAAAAATGTGACATATGCACAGAACAAAATCAGATGGTAGTAGCTTAACACGCGCCCCACTGGGGTATTTGTATAACAGGCCCCAGTGTGGGGGGGGGGGGGGCTATTCATAGCACCCCTCCATGATCTCCGACACTACTGGACCGATTCTCAAAATTAAAACGACATATGAAAGCCCTGGAGAAACGGGGAAACAAATTTTAATGACCTCGGTGTCACCAGTGACGTCACAGGTCAAGTCAAAGTAAAAATGTTTGATATATCTGCTGAATGGGATTGGCGCGCAAAACAATGATGTTAAACGCAAACAAAGCCAATGGACCGGTGTGGATGGTATCTCGGACACCTGTAAGTATCATTGTGAGTACATTGTGACAATATTACAGGTCAAGGTCATCCAATGTCACGAGGTCAAAAAGTCAAAGTACTAAATTTCGGTGCTGAAATACATGTTTTTAGGGTAGACTTTCGCAAAGAGCGCGAAAGATGACCATTAACCCGCGCACGGCCAGGGGTCCGGCGGTCAGATCAATACTGTACGTACCAGAGGTCACCAAAGGTCAAAATTAAGGTTTTCTGGGAAATGGTTTTTCGTGAAAACTTCTTAACTACTTAACCTAGGGGAATTATTTTTGGGGGCGGATAACCGCTCCCCGGCCGTGCGCGGGTTAAACACTTTTTGAAATCTGAAAATCAATAAAAAAACAAAAGTTGGAAAAGCATGGTTAAGTCCCGAAATGACATGAATAGTGCAGTGTCCCGAAATATGTTGATTTGGGTGGGAGATGACACCTGATAGTGGATAATTTTCCACTCTCGCCGCTGACTTCAGAAGTGAATTTTCCACTCTCAACTGATGTTTTGACATTAGGGACCGCCATAACACCGCCACCAACGCCATAACACCGAAATCGACAGTTTTCCACATTAATCAAATTCACATCCCACATTCTGCCCCGATTTTTTCACTCTCACCGTTTATTTGGGGCTCGAATTTTCCACTCCAACACCCTAGCAAAATTGAAATTTTGGGACACTGGTCAAAAGTGACTGTTTTTGGCATGTCATGTGTCACAGACTCAACCCGGTCAATTTTGAAGACATCAACTTTACATTTTGTACACATATTCATCAGCCATTGCTATATATAATATATTCTAGTTTTTGAAACTTTTGATTTTGAAGGGGAAAGTTTTGGAAAGGAAAAAATATATTGAAAATTTTGATATTTTTGAAAGCTGTTGCTTGCTATTTTTGAAAATTGTTGCTCTCACCAACAGCCAGGCTGCAAAACATGGCAGGTTTTGATGAACTCTCATCGGGGCAGGGGCAGTGAACTAGGGCAGAAATTGGGGCAGCTTTCATGGATTCTGGGGGATTCAGAACTCAAAGTTAGGGCAGCATCTGGGACAGGTGTGGGGCGGGGCCAGGTTATATTGATATCTGGGGCAGGATTTTGGCGGCCCAAAATATCTTGTCGAGCTCCCTGCCACCTTTTGCAGCCTGGACCAACAGTGACACTGTTGAGCATTGGGACTGTGGGGAGCCAGTGCAGTTTACCCTTCCTTCGGTAAATAGCATACTGTTGCAAAAGCCAAGACAGGGCATATATTCAAACAGTCAAGTTTCAACATTTCCAGGACATTTCTTCATAAGACAATTTATCATCCAATGTCTTTGAGGCATAATAAAACAACCAAACCTAACCTAGTGTAAAATAACCAAATGTAACCTAACCTAGCCATATTGATTGACAATTCATTATTTTATGAAAAATACAATAGACGAAAATCTGTTCAGACGAAATCAGTGCTGGCACGAGTTTCAACTGCAATATCCGCTTTACTTCCACCCACCCACATGTTTTGAAACACCGCTTTACTTTTGGCAACACTGCACCCTTAATCACCGTCGTGCGAGCAAGTAGGTACTGTATGTAGGTGTATATTTGGGCTTGTTAGAATCGACAGAATATCCTGCGTACAATGACACTCGTGTAAAGGTATTTTTTTGTGTGAACTATCGGGTAGAAGTGACTTGAAATAACATTTCTACATCAATATCCTGATTTTAAAGGAATTTAATAGGTACCTACTCTTGAAAGAAAGCAAATGGTTTTATCATGCACAGAACTTCTTGTCAATTCTAACAAGCCCAAATATGCACCTACATATAGCACCTACTTGCTGCACAATGATAAAAGTTGTGGCGCTGCCAAAAGTAAAGCGGTGTTTCAAAATATGCCACCCACACAACTTCAAAATCACGATCAGCTGATTCACACAGTCATTGTGGCTGTTCAAATATAGGTACCTAGGCCATCTTGGCCCCGTTCGACATTAGGCCATTTACCCTACCAGCGATGTAGGGTAAATGTAGCTGTTCTGTATGTGTATGTTGCGGTAATGTGTAGGTGTCTCACACACATATTTTTTTTATTTTGAAGAAGGCAATACATTCATCAGTTGGGCGAACTGCAGGGAACTAATATAAATTTAGATTTATCTAAATATTGATTACTAGCAGGGATACCCGGCGTTGCCCGGGGACCCAAAGTTGTTGGCGCACCCTTAAACCCCAATAAACAAACAATGCCATGAGTTGGTATTAATTGGAACCAAGGCCACATAAAAACCCCAATAAACAAACAATGAAACCAAGAGCGCAGAGCAATGAAACCGAGGCAATCTAATGTATGTTGTACTGTACAAACAGCTGTATTTTTGACTGCAGTCTCAAATAGCTGTATTGTTTACTGCGGCCTTGGATTTGTACTGCGGCCTTAACAATACTGACACACTAAAGCATGTTTCAGTATCAGGGGGAGATCCTATCTTCATGGCAGTTGTCCAAAACCTGCCTGCCATTATGCTGATTCAGAAAATGACCAAGGCTGCAGCCTGCAGAGCAATGAAACCAAGGCAATCTAATATTTGTGTTATGAGTTGGTATTAATTGGAGCATTGAAACCACGGCCAGTCAAAAATACACACAGAATGTTAACAATACTGACACACTAAAGCATGTGTCAGTATCAGGGGGAGATCCTATCTTCATGGCAGTTGTCCAAAACCTGCCTGCCATTATGCTGATTCAGAAAATGTTTGGGTTTTGTATCCATACTCCATTGCTAAGATATTTTGAGTCCATAGATACCAAACAGTTTTCATTTGCCCTTTATTATGATAATAATAACGGGCAAATGAAAACCGTTTGGTATCTATGGACTGATATTAGAGTTGATATTAATTGGACCAGTGAAACCAAGGCCGTTGAAACCAAGGGCATGGGCGCAAATAGACCCCAAGTTGTTGGAGTGCTCTTTAACCCCAATAAACAAACAATGAAAATGCAGAGCAGGTGTCGGCTGCGGCCTCAAACAGCTGTATTGTTTACTGCGGCCTTGGATTTTTACTGCGGCCTTGGACCCAAAGTTGTTGGCGCACCCTTAAACCCCAATAGACAAACAATGCCATGAGTTGGTATTAATTGGAGCATTGAAACCACGGCCACAGTCAAAAATAAACACAGAATGTTAACAATACTGACACACTAAAGCATGTGTCAGTATCAGGGGGAGATCCTATCTCCCTGGCAGTTGTCCAAAACCTGCCTGCCATTATGCTGATTCAGAAAATGACCAAGGCTGCAGCCTGCAGACCTATGAAATCAAGGCCACAGAAAAACCCCAATAAACAAACAATGAAACCAAGAGCGCAGAGCAATGAAACCGAGGCAATCTAATGTATTTTTTACTGTAAAAACAGCTGTATTTTTTACTGCGGCCTCAAACAGCTGTATTGTTTACTGCGGCCTTGGACCCAAAGTTGTTGGCGAACCCTTAAACCCCAATAAACAAACAATGTCATGAGTTGGTATTAATTGGAACAAAGGCCACATAAAAAAAACATAAAAAACAATGAAACCAAGAGCGCAGAGCAATGAAACTGAGGCAATCTAATGTATTTTTTACTGTAAAACAGCTGTATTTTTGACTGCGGCCTCAGTATCAGGGGGAGATCCTATCTTCATGGCAGTTGTCCAAAACCTGCCTGCCATTATGCTGATTCAGAAAATGACCAAGTAGACGAACAGGCCGCAGTCAAAAATGCAGCTATTTGAGCACTAATGTGCCATAACCCCCGCAGGGGCATCGGCTTCGGCCGGTGTAAGGGGAGTAGCGCCCCCTCGGGTCCCAGCTAACCCCCCCCCCCCCCCCCCCTCCATCCCCCCTCACACTCACCCCCGGCCCAGTCCCAGTCCATTTTTGCAACCCCCGTAACAAGTCCCGAACCCCTCCCCCTCCCCATTCAGTTTACTGGGTGTCCCCGCTGAAGCCTCCTCCCTTTGCGGCGTTTGACGGTCGGGTGCTAGTCGCCCGACCTGAACAGGCTTCTTACGTCGATTATGGCAATTTACTATGATGTGACAGGGGACGCCTGGCTTTTTACATTGGCAAGGCTTTTCTGCGACTAAGCGCGTCGACCCGTACCCTGGGATGAAGGGGTCCTGGAGGCTGAGCCACCTGCCGCGCGGGCTAGTCGTGGTGGCGTGGCAACACTCCTCTTTGGCCTGGATTTCCGGAAGGGCGGGGACACTCAGTGAGGCGCCGCACTGAGAAGCTTTCGTGTCGGGGCTGCTGCCGGGGGTCGTGGCTTGGCTGTCTCGCTGCCGCAGGGCGGGTGCATGCACTTGTCTGGCGGCTGCGGGGTGGCTTTGCCGCTGCACCGGGTGGCGTCCCGGCTTAAGGCGTCAAGGGAGGAGGCGGCGTCTAAACGGCGGGGGTGGTGAGTCTCTCTCTCCCCTCTGGGAGGGCGTCGTCGAGCCCCGTACAGCCCAGTCTCCAGCCCTCGGCCTTGTAGCGGCGCCGTGGTGGAGCGTCGGCGGGGACTGGGCAGAGACCAATCACTTACCATGGATACTTCCAACCCAAACCTACGAACCACGGCTTCTGCCGCCCCTCGCCCATCGGCTTCGGCCGATGGACGAACTATCCCGTCTGGTGGTGAAAACCGCCCTTCGGTGAATGACTCTCGCTCCACTGAGGTGGAGCGGAACGGACGACGTGTTGCGCAGGAGAGCGCTGAGAAGGCGCCCTCCCCCACTCCTCGGGTTCTGGTGTTCTCCTCTGAGCAGAGGAGGCTCAGCTCACTTTCCCCTTTCCAGAGGAAGGACGGCTGTGATCGGTTCGGAAAGGTGATCCGCTGCGACAAGTTGCGAGACGGCGCAATCGAGGTTGAGTTTGTCAACGTGGCTGATGCGGCAAAAGCTCTATCGGCTACAAGCTTTGTATGCACGGTGAGGGATGGAGGCATCAGACGGGAAGTCACAACTCCGATGACAGTGGCCCCGCATAGGACCAAAAATTCGACGAAGGGCATCGTGAACTGCTATGATCTGCGAGATGTTAGTGACGAGGAGATCGTAGAGGGTCTCACCAGGTTTGGCGTAACCGAGGCAAGGAGGATTTTATCCAGGAGAGGAGGAAACATGATTCCGACAGACAACATAGTTTTAACATTCAACAGCACCGACCTTCCGTCGGAAGTGGTGGTGGGGTATGTTCGCGTGAAGGTGCGTGCCTTCATCCCCAACCCGATGCGGTGCTTTCGTTGCCAGCGTTTTGGTCACACCAAAACGCACTGTAAAAACCGACCGACGTGTGCAAGGTGTGCCTCTACGGAGCACACGGACGAGAACTGTGAGGCTACAACATTCAAATGCGTGAACTGCCCCGAGGGACAGAAACCTCACACTTCCTATGATAGGACCTGTCCGATGTACGCCAAGGAAAGAGAAATAAATAGCATAAAGACCAACAGGAACATATCGTTCAGAGAGGCTCGTGATGTATACGAGTCCCACCCAAGAACGTCATATGCCCAGATGGCGAGAGCTCCTCCATCTGTTCCTCACTCGCCCAAAGCTATGCTCGAACAGATGAGCGCAGCGCAGCTGGTTCTGCTTCTAAAGTCCTTCGGTCTTTCTGTCGTTGCTGCCGGGGCAGCGGCGCTCCTGCGGTGCCTCGGCGGGGCTCCGTGCGGAGGCTCTTTTCGTCCCCTCAGCGGGGCCTCGCCCTCCCCGGGCCCCGCCTCACCTCCCCTTCCCCCCACCTCCACTCCTGGGGGACAGGGTGCCCTGGCTGCCCCGGTTGCGGCGCCCGCTGCTGTGGCGGTGAGTGCCAACACTGGGGATGGAGGCGAGGGCTGGACCCTCGTCCAACATCGGCGCTCGAGCGAGCGACGGTCTCCCTCTCGTACCGAGCCTGCGTCTCCCAGGCACTCTTCTGGTTCGGCGACGGCGACTCCCAGCCGCCCTCCAGCTGTAAAGGAGACTGCGGTCATGGCGGCTTTGCGCCGCAACCAGGAGGAAAAGCGGGCGCGCGATGTCAGGCGTGCTCGCCTCGTCGAGAAAGCCCGCGAGGCCAAGCGTTCTCCGGAAGCCGTGGGGGTCGGTGAGTCGACTCCATCGGGGGCTGTGGGCCCGTCGCCTGGTGGGTCGGCAGGACCGTCCCCTTCCTCTGTGCGTTCTGCGGAGGGCCCGTCTCCGATGGGTCCCCCGCCACCACTACCACCGCAGCTGCCGCGTGCCCCTCCACCGCCGCGGCCCGCGGGGTCCCCGAGTGGAGAGCGGCCACCGGTGACCCCGTTGCCGGCGTCAGGGGCGCGGCCGACGCCGGTGTCCCCGCCTTCTTCGCCGGGGCGGGCGGCGGCAGCTGCCGCGCCGGAGCGTCCCGGCAAGCGTGTTCTGCCCTGGAAGGGTTCGCCAACGGAGGGTGGCAGCCCCCGTACCCGCCAGCGTTTTCAGCCGGGCTCGACCGGAGGACGGTCCAGCTCGGCTGATGGCAGGTCGCGGCTGGGTCACGGCCGAATCCAGTTCGGGGACAGCTCCTTCCCGGATGCGGCGGAATATTTTTAGTCATTTATGTGCCTCTTTACCCCCAATCATCATCATTTCTAAGTTCTTTTGAACTTTTTACCGCCCTTTTGGGTGTTTTGCCGTCCTGTTGGACTCTCTACCAGGCGCGTTTGCCTCGGTGCCTGTGTCCTTTTACTTTCTTAGTGGTTTTACGTCATGTGAACTGGCTTTTAGTATGCGCCTTTGCCTGCTCCTTCTTTAAACGTGCTTTTGCGCACTTTTAATCCATTCCCATGCATTTTATTCTTCAGTGGAACTGTAGAGGTCTGAGATCCAATTTTCAAGACCTGCAGACAGTCATCCGCAGGCGGAATCCACTGGCCATCTGTCTCCAGGAGACGAAAATGGCACCCGATATGCAGTGCACGGTGAAGGGCTATGCTGTCTTCCGTAAAGACATACCAGTGACAACAGTTGCACATGGTGGAGTTCTGCTGGCGATTCACCATAGTGTGCCTGCGCGACAGCTCGCGCTGCGTTCCACGCTGCAAGCAGTGGCCGCTCGTATTAACCTCTACCGTCGAGAGGTAACCCTATGTTCGGTGTACCTCCCCCCTGGCATCGACCTTCCTCTGCAGGAACTTAGACGATTAGTCGCTGAGCTGCCGTCACCGATCTTACTGCTGGGCGATTTTAACGCCCATAATACTGCATGGGGTTGTAATGCCACGAACACTCGTGGCCGCCTTTTAGAGCATTTTATTAACGACGAGGTTCTGTGTATTTTAAACACGGGAACACGGACCCATTTTACAGTGCCCTCCGGTCAGACCTCTGCATTGGACTTGAGCTTGGTGAGCCCCCAGCTAGCTCATCTTTTTACCTGGTCTGTGCACGATGACCCACTGGGAAGTGACCACCTCCCGGTTTGGCTCCAGCACCAGGATGGCCCAGTTTTAGGCAGCCGACCACAGAGGTGGAACGTACACAAGGCAGACTGGGCAGAATTCCAAGTGTCAATGGAGACACTGATTTTAACCAGAGCCGATAACTCTCCCATGTCAGCAGAGGATTTTACCTCCTTGCTTTTAAACTCCGCCGACGGGTGCATTCCAAGGACATCAGGTCAGCCCCGCCGCGCTCCAGTTCCTTGGTGGACTAAGGAATGCGGAGAAGCAATCCGGGCTCGAAAGAGAGCTTTTAGGAGGTTTGACCGAAGGAGCACTACAGATAATCTATTCGCTTTTAAGAAAGCGAGGGCTTTTGCCCGGCGCACTATAAAGGAGGCAAAGGCGGTTTCATGGCGCACTTATGTTAATTCTTTAAACCGTTTTACTCCAACGTCCCAAGTGTGGACACGCATCAAGCGCATTGCTGGCCGGCACAGCCCTGTCCCGCTGCCGATCCTTAGAGTGAACGACTCGGATATCATTCATCCAGTAGAGGTCGCCGACGTGATAGGCCGAGCACTCTCTGAGCGATGTCGGGGCGGGCACACGGAGGGGCAGTCCGCACGACGGTGGGGTCGACAAGAACCAGGTGCTGTGGACTTCTCCACTACCCAGCACAGTGTTTACAACGAGCCTTTTACCTTGGCCGAACTGACCTCCGCCATACATTCACTGCGAAGTGTGGCGGAGGGTCCTGACTCCATCCACAACGACATGCTTCGGCATCTCCCTGCAGCTGCCCATGAGGCGCTGCTAGCGACGTTCAACTCGCTGTGGGAGACGGGCGCTTTCCCTGTTGCTTGGCGAGAAGCCACCGTAATACCCATTTTAAAACCTGGTAAGTCGGGTCTTGACCCTCTCCACTATCGGCCCATCTCACTTACTTCATCCCTGTGTAAGCTGATGGAAAAGATGGTGAACGCACGTCTTAGTTGGTTTTTAGAACATAACAGCGTTTTTACAAACGCTCAGTGTGGGTTTAGGAAAAATCGTAGCGCGGTTGACCACATTTTAACCTTAGACACGGAAGCGCGTGCGTGTTTTAACGAAAAGAAGCACCTTGGAGCAATATTTTTTGATATAGAGGCAGCCTATGACACTGTATTGCGTCATGTCCTTCTTAGAAAACTGTATAATTATGGCATTCGAGGTCGTATGGGCCGCTTTATACAACACTTTGTATCTCGCCGCCACTTTCGAGTCCGTGTGGGAAATCATTTTTCCACCAGTTTTGCACAGGAGAACGGAGTTCCTCAGGGAGGGGTACTTAGTGTGGCGTTGTTTGCTGTCATGATTAATGACATAGGAGACAAACTCCCGGTGGCGGTCGGGCGATCTCTTTTCGTAGATGACTTCGCGATATGGTACTCTGCTTCCAGCGCTTGTTTAGTGTCTCGACAGCTGCAGCTAGCTGTCACACGCCTGGAGAGGTGGAGTACGGAGAACAGCCTTCACTTCTCAACAACAAAAACTGTAGCTGTGCACTTTTGTCGCCGCCGTTGCCCTGACCCCAACCTAGGGATTCGACTGTACAGTCAGCCGATTCCAACACAGCCGGTAGCGAGGTTTCTGGGCATATTTGTTGACAGAAAGCTGACTTATAAGGAACATTTTAAAGTGCTTCGGGAGAGATGTTTTAAAGCCCTGAACATTTTAAGATGCGTCTCGCGGACTTCATATGGTGCAGATCGTAGCACGCTTTTACTGCTTTATCGGTCGATAATTCGCTCCAAACTGGACTATGCGTGTTTTATATACGACAGTGCAAGCGAGACAAATAAGCGAGCACTGGATACAATACACCATACATCACTGCGTGTCGTTACAGGCGCTTTTCGCACCTCGCCAGCAACCAGCCTCCTGGCGGAGACGCACGAAGCCCCCCTCTCTCTCCGCAGGCAGATGCTCGGCATGAGATATGCATTGAAGCTCCGCCAGTTTCCCATGCATCCTACGTACCCCTATGTTTTCTCGAGAGGCATTCTCTCGTTTTTCGAAGGCACGCCACAGCGATCGGTACCCTTCTGCTCACGGATGCAGGATCTGTTTGCGAGAAGCGGCTTGTCCTTGCGTGACGTGATACGTGTAGATATCCCGCCCTCGCCGCCATGGACGTGTATCCGTCCTCAAATCGACGTATCACTGTCCGAACTTAAAAAGGCAGATGTCCACCCGTCTGAGTCCAGGTCTCGGGCCATGGAGCACTTGGCTTCTTGCGAAGGTCGCACTTTTACATACACGGACGGATCCAAGACATCCGAAGGTGTAGGCTGCGCATTTGTTTGCGGCCACGATACTCGCTCTTTCTCGCTTCCATTTCATTCTTCAGTCTACACGTCAGAACTAGTCGCAATAACCAAAGCTTTATGCTTTATTGAAGTGAGCGATGAGGCTTTACACCTCATTTTAACAGACTCTTTAAGTAGCCTTCTGGCCTTTAGATCGCTCCATCCAAGCAGTCCCCTTATACAGGACATTTTATCACGACTTACGTCCTTAGACCGGGCAGGGAAATCGGTGAAGTTCTGTTGGGTACCCAGTCACGTGGGCATTGCAGGGAACGAGCTTGCTGACGCTGCGGCGAAACGAGCAGCATCGGCACCCTGCACGAGGCGCCTCCTGCTTCCAGCACAAGATTTTTACCCAGCTGCTGGTGCTTTTTTACAAAACCAGTGGCAGCGTACGTGGGACACACAAGCGAGCAACAAGCTCAGACCGGTCAAACCGGTGCTTAGACAGTGGCCATCAAGTTCACGGAGAAACAGGCGCGAGGAGGTTACTCTGTGCAGACTGCGGATTGGCCACACGTACGCTACACACGGGTACTTGCTTTGTGGCAGTGACAGGCCCATGTGTCCTAGATGCAACGAGCCTCTCACTGTGGCGCATGTCTTGCTCGCCTGCCCACGGTATGCTAGAAAGCGTTCAAGGTATCTCGGCCAGGTCATACCAACCGTGACGCTGTGTCATCTTCTTGATGATGATTCCCAATGGATCCAGTCCGGCGGTCTCTTTTCCTTCGTCCGTAGCATTGACTTCCCTGTGATATTTTCGCATCAGTAAGTAGTTAACGTTATGGGCGCAAATTGACCATGCAGTCGTCGCGCCCTTAAGCCCCAGCAAACAAACAACAATGTGCCATAACACCACTTGAAAGCAGTATAAATATGGGTTTGGACCACCAAGATAATCATATTCAACCAAGGTAACCAAGATACCTAGGAAGAGACGCCGATTCAACACCAAACACGCAATCGTAGCAAGAATCGTAGCGTGTTCGTATTTCAAATTTGTAATGCTTCAGAATGAATGTCACAAAAGCGCAGCATATACAGAAAATCGGGCTCACTAAATACAAATATCGTTCCATTCTTAACTAATTTCACGGTTTCACAATTAACTTAAAAACTATAGAGATCCTATCTCCATGGTAGTTGTCCGAAACCTGCCTGCCATTATGCTGATTTAGAAAATGTATGGGTTTTGTATCCATAGCAAATAGTTTTTGAGTTCATCGATACCAAACGGTTTTCATTTGCCCTTTATTATGTAGATGACATCGGTAATCTTTGACTAAGGTACCTGTCTCCGAATGGTAAACAACATATGGTAGCACATATGGTAGCGCAGTATGACGTCATGAAGTGTGCTTGCGACGTTTAAAGACTGTATTGATATCAAAAACAGTAGAGTGGCTCGGGCCTCACGCTGCACATACCGCCGTCCGCCCCGCTCAGCTTCCGACTGCCGGCCGCCGGCTCCCGTATTGAGAAAACAGACACTGCTGCTGTAGCGCACGTGCGCTGCACGCCGGAGGCACCTGCGGTCCGCTGAACCACACCTCCCCCTGATCATGAGGATCACTCGCACCCTACACAACAATCTCGCCGCGGAGGCCGGCGGCGGCGCTGACTCCGACGAGGAGCCACGGCGGGGGAATCTGACACCGTGCTGTCGCACTGTGGCGCATCACACAAGTCCGACTGATCAGCAGTCGGATGGGGCACAGGAACAGACTCCATCACGTACAGCGGGTCATCACTGTCATCGTCAGGTGCAGGACTCTGAGGTGGCTGCTCACTGTTCCTGCGTCGCAGGTCCCTAACGTGGCGCGGCATGCCGTCCACTTCCACGACCTGCGGGGAGACCACGGCCGTGACGGTACCCCGCCCAGACGGCTCCGTACACCGCGTCCCGCGGCGCCTCACCCACACCGCGTCACCGACTGCGTGCACGCCCAGCTCCGCCGCAGTGAGCTCCATCGCCCCGGCCTCGGCGCACTCCACCGTCCCAGATGGAGCGGCTGCCAGCCGCACACAGTCACGTGGCTCATAGCGATGCACTCCGCAGAACGGTGCGCTGCCGGCCCCTTCGCCATCGCGCGGCGTCACATTATATAAGTGCACTGCCTCGGCGATGGCACACCGTTTCCGAGCGGCGATAACTTTCACCGTTCGGTGACTCCGCTCGATCACTCCGTTTCCGCTCGGCGCATGCGCCGCCCGGAACCTCACCGTCACCCCCCAGCGAGCGGTGAGGACGGCGAACGGTCGGCCGCGGAAGACCGGATCGTTGTCACATAGGAGCTCCACCGGGGCCCCCCGCTCATAAAATATTTCCTCAAGCCGCTGGACGATGCTCGAGCTATCCTGTCGACGCAGTGACCGCCACACAGCGAACCGCGACGGTCCACAGTCAATCACGCTGAGGTACGACTGACCCTCGTGGTGTGTAACGTCAATGGCTAGTCTCCACCATGTTTGTGGCACCGCTAGTGACCCGTGCCGCCACTTGACTGGGGCCGGGTCGATCGCTCGGCACACATCGCAATTCGCCACCACAGCGCGCACTTGCGCTCGGGTCACATGACCGATACACCGGCGAGCAAAGTACAGCGTCCTTCGAACACCCGGGTGACCGGCTCGCTTGTGTACTTCGGCAATGCTCTCCGCACCGACGGCGGCTGCACTCACAGCTGGCGGCTCACAGACGGCGGCCGCACTCACAGTTGGCGGCACACCGATGGCGGCTGCACTCACAGCTGGCAGCTCACAGGCGGCGGCCGCACTCACAGCTGGCGGCTCACAGACGGCGGCCGCACTCACAGTTGGCGGCACACCGAGGGCGGCTACACTCACAGCTGGCAGCTCACAGGCGGCGGCCGCGCTCACAGCCGGCGGCTTATCGCGAAGCCACTCCTTGGGCACGCGCGTCAGCGCGTCGGAGCGGTTCTCCGCCGATCGCACGAGCGCCACAGACAAGTTGAGCTGCAGCTCGCTGACCAGCTGACGGATGATCTCGACGCGACGCCGGATTAACAGCTCGCCGTGCGCCTTGGTACGGAGGCGCGCGCGACCACTGATCGCGTCATCAATCCAGCGGGACACCGTCACCGAGTCCGTGCGGAGGTCAATTGTCCGCGCACCCCAGGCGACGGCCAGGCTTACACCTCGGATGGCCACATCCAGCTCGGCCATGTTGATATGCATGGCCTCATCGCGCCTGAGCCAGCACGCATCCTCGATGACGTCACCGCCTGACGTCTCCAGGACAACCCCCGTGGCCAGCGAGCTCGCGTCAGTCCAGACGACTACACCATCGCCCTCCACGCACCATACGCCTCGAGCTGGATCGTCACTGACTAGGCGACTCGCAACGCTGTCCATCTGCGCACGCAGCGCCGCCTCCTCGGTGACGTCATCCCAACCCTGCGTCAGCTCGTTCACGCGCCGCTTGATCCATGCCACCGCGGGCCGGAGCCATCCGCACACGGGCAAATGGGCCACCAGTCGCCCACACCACGCGAACACGGTTCGGCGAGTCACACGCGCTGGCGGCGCGTCCACAGCGTTGTCCCGCACCCACCGCAACTCTCCGTCATCTGCCTGGACTCGCAGGCCCAGGAGCCGGGCTCCGCTGGCCGCTCGCTCCGGCGGCTTGCACGCCAGACCGTACTTGGCGAAGTGTTGCACTACACTCTCGGCACTGGCGACATCCTCGTTGACAAGCAAGTCGTCCACATACGCCAGCACCGCCCGCTCTATCGCTGGGTCCTGTGACAACACAGCACGGACGACCGCCTTCATAACCAGCGGAGCCACGTTCAGCCCGAATCCCAGCCTGGTCAGACAGTAACGCTGACCGCGCACCACCACTGTCTGAAAAGGCCACAGCTGCTGCTCCACACGTAGCTGAAGGTAGGCCTTCTTCAGATCTACGACGGCGACGCGCGATCCGTGCTTCCGCCACTTGCGCAACTGGTCTGCGCACACGTCGGAGTCCGCGGTGTGAGCAGTGACGTGGCTATTGAGCTCACGATAGTCGAGCACTGGTCTCACTTTGGCCTTGTTTCTCTGCTGCACCGCCATCAACGGCACCAGTCCGCGTGGCGGCCCGTGCTGCGCCTCGTCGTAGGGCACCAGCCAACCGCTGGCGATCCACTCGTCCAGCTCCTCGTCAAACTCTTGACGCGCGGCTGGCGGCACGGCGTACTGCTCGACCCTGTTGCCGAGACACTCGGGCCCCCCACCGTCCGCCCACTTCCACGCCACTGTCCATGCTCGTTCCGCCGCGTCAAACCGCGCTCTAAAGTCAGCCGCATCCACCTCGAGCGGCGGGCACACCGCAGCACCACAGAAGCGTACATCAGTCGGTGACTGCACGCTGACGCCTCCCAGGGTGGAGATGCCGGAAATGCCGAGTACCATCTCGACCCCCATCGGCCGCTCATCCACCACCAGCACATCAAGTGTGGCCCGCCGGCCGGCCGGCGTCTCCACACTGACGCTGCCGACACCGCTGCACCGGAACGGTTCTCCACTGATCGTGGTCACCACGATCTGCCGCTGGCGCCAGCGCTCACAACATGGCGCGTACACAATCGTGTCCGTGCAGCCGGTGTCCACTAGCGCGCGACACTGCCGACCGTCCACTCGCAGTTCGACCACGGGCAGGGCGCCGCTCAGTGCTGCACCGGAGACGACGCCGGCGCTGGCACGCCATCTCCTGCACCGTTTCCCGACTGCTGGGGACAGGAGACGGAGATGTGGCCCAGCTCTCCACAGTTCCAGCAGCGTCGTGGCCACCGTGATCCCCGTGTCGGCTGGTCTCGTGACGGATGACTCGGTGGCGGCTGGCCGCGATGCGCCCCGTCACGCGGTGGCGCCTGGGCTCGCCTCCCCGCGGCCACTGCCGTAACACGCTCGTCACTGAGCACGGCGCGGGCGCGTGACAGGACGCTGGCCAAGTCCAGTCTCTCGGCTCTGGACCCAGCACGGATGGTCTGTCGCACCGACTCCGGCAGCCCAGCGATGAACGCGCAGACGAGTGCTCGCTCCGGGATACCGCCAAATAGCACTGCGAGACGCCGAAGGTCGGCCAAGAATACATCGGCGGACTCGCCCACCCTGAGGTGGCGGCTAGTGAAGGCCTCGTACGCCGCGTGCTGGTCTAGGGCGAACGCGTCGTACAGCGCGTCGCGCGTGGCCTCCAGAGAGCTGCGACTGGCGACCGGCATCTGCGACCACACTGCAAATGCGCCGCCAGTAAGGCGCAGCGGAAGCACCGTCTCTGCGGCGACACCACGGAGCGCACACAGCATCTTGGCCCGCTCAAACCACTCAACGACGTCTGCCGACCCGTCGTATTCGGCAATCAGCCGAGCGTCAAAAGCGGGACGCTGTGCGGCGGCCATTACCACTCCAGGACTGGCGATCGCCTCCATTGCTCCAGGGCTGGCGGCGGCCTCCACTGCTCCAGGGCTCACGACAGCCTCCACTGCTCCAGGGCTCGCAACGGTCTCCATTAAGGCCGAAATAGCTTGTGCTTGCGACGTTTAAAGACTGTATTGATATCAAAAACAGTAGAGTGGCTCGGGCCTCACGCTGCACATACCGCCGTCCGCCCCGCTCAGCTTCCGACTGCCGGCCGCCGGCTCCCGTATTGAGAAAACAGACACTGCTGCTGTAGCGCACGTGCGCTGCACGCCGGAGGCACCTGCGGTCCGCTGAACCACATGAAGTAGTATGGCAGCACTGTAAAATGCAATTGCCTTGTGCCATTGACCTATAATAGATAGACGGACTACTCCCATTGGCCGGGCGGCCGGCCGGCCGTGCCCGGCGGGCGACACTAGCGCCACATAGCGATAAGGGAGAGAGTTATCCCCGTAAAGTTAAAGCAATGGGAAATGGGGTGTATTTGAGCGAGCACATAGGAAGAAGTATACATGTTATGATTATGCGAACTGTCAGATTTGTTAGATACATCAATTATATACCTGTTGAAGCCAGCCATGACCCCGAGTTTCCCGAAGCATGACCATGGCAACTTGTCAAAAAGAGTATGTTCCTGATTGAGCGTTACGTGCTAGCACGATGAATGACGGCAAAACAGCGTAGCAAAACTACATGAAATGCAGCGTAATTGGTGTATCAGATAAGCAACTTATTCGAGCATGTTAGTAATGTCCTGTTACAGACATACACCAACATTGAGTACCTAGCGAGGGCGGATTACCACTTACCAGGCAACGGCAGTGGCGTAGGCAGGATTTCGACAAAGCAGAGTAGGGTAAATTTGAGGATTGATATAAAATGGAAACCTAGCCAAATCATCGGACACTTTACTAAGCGTGCTTGTGAAGCAAATCATGTCCACAACAGGAAACAAGGGGTGATCTCAGGGTCCAGAGAATATGTGAATGGTACGCACTACGCATGGTTGACAGTTGTTGTTATTTGACCGGATTCCACCGGCGGTATATTTGCAGTTAAACTAAACTGGCGTAGCAGCAAACAATTGTAATATAAATGTAACAACAACAATAACAAATATATATATATATATATATATATATATATATATATATATATATATATATGTGTGTGTGTAGATGGCGCTACCGTATGGGAGGGGTAGAAAGGATGAGAGTTAGTTTTGTTAGAGGGTGGGAGGGGTAGAAAGGATGAGACAGTTAGTTTTGTTAGAGGGTGGGAGGGGTAGAAAGGATGAGACAGTTAGTTTTGTTAGAGGGTGGGAGGGGTAGAAAGGATGAGACAGTTAGTTTTGTTAGAGGGTGGGAGGGGTAGAAAGGATGAGACAGTTAGTTTTGTTAGAGGGTGGGAGGGGTAGAAAGGATGAGACAGTTAGTTTTGTTAGAGGGTGGGAGGGGTAGAAAGGACGAGACAGTTAGTTTTGTTAGAGGGTGGGAGGGGTAGAAAGGATGAGACAGTTAGTTTTGTTAGAGGGTGGGAGGGGTAGAAAGGATGAGACAGTTAGTTTTGTTAGAGGGTGGGAAGTGTTAGTTGTTAATGTTAGGACGGGGTTAAGGTAGCACCATCAAGGTTATCAAAACATGACGAAAACAAGGTCACATATAACCAAATAATACATAAAGACACGAAACAAGGGCAGCGACTCCTATGATGAGCGGCAGCAGCGAACTTCGTCCGTCAGATGGCGCTCTCCGGAGCCAGGTCCCGACCGAGGAACGTCTAGGATGCAGCGTCAAGTTCCAGCGCCCTCCTAACAGTCACCTGCATGGGCAGTCGCCCACTACACATCAAATGAACACATAAACGGCAAATAACGCAACAAAACTGTCACATTTTTATTCGCAACATTTCCATTTGTCCTTGGTCCATTAACAAAAGGTTTGGCTCCAGGATTGCTGCAAGATATGTACATCGCTGTTCTATTTCCTTAAAGGGAATAGTCCACCTTGATAAAAAAAATCGAGAAAATGCTCTAGAATCACTAAACAGGCTACGCAGATAAAAATACTGGTTTAAAATTGTCCGAAAACACATGAATTGTGAAGATATTGACGAAAAAAGGTTTGCTATTCCATGACGTCATTTTCATGTGACGCAATATTTACGTCACACGTATGACTCAGAATGACAATTAATGTATTTGTGTACTTCTGTCATGTAATCATATTTCAAAGCTACCATAATGTCAACACTAACCTTGAAAACCGGTTCACGTAAGTCGGTTCACGTTAACTGCACATCTAGTCTTTGCTGTGACGTCAGCCCGCATCTGGAAAAGCCCCGGCGATTTTAACATAAAATCAGCTCTTGAACCGTTGATAGTTAGTTTTCAGCCGATAAAATTTGCAGACAAGGGTTTCCGAACACGGGCTACAAATCTGCTATCTCAGTTCAAACCCCATGTTAAAGGTGGACTATTCCCTTCAAATCCTACCACTGGCTTGCAAACCCTACTGGTTTGCAAACAGAACCTGTTTATACAGGCTATGCCTCTTATGGGCGCTTCGTAGCCCACCCAGTGTAGCCGTTTTCCCGTAGTCATACAAACGAACGCGCAGATACCTCGCCACTATCTGCTTGACCAGCACTACCGCGTGACACTCATCCCCGCGAGAGTCGAACATGTGCGCTGTCGCGCCTGGGAAGAGGTCGCGGCCGCTCCTGTCCATACTCTGAGCCAGCACGCTGCACTGGATGGTCAGCGCCAATCTGGGCCGCTGCACTCCGCCGCACTTTCTGAAGGCAGTGAAATGCTGCTCTGCGGACGCGATAACGGCGTATGTAGACGCCGACGGCACCATCAGCCCACCGTTATCCCGAACCCTCACCAGACTCATCACCTCAGGTGGCGGGGGGTCGTCCTCATTGCAGAGGAGCGCGCCGATGCACTCCCCACATGCGACGGTTTCCGCCTCCACCAGCTTCCTACAGACATACCCTGCGATATAGCACAGACAGTCCTCTACGAACGCCGACCTGGTATCCTCCACTGACAGGGCGTATTGCACGGCCACTGGCATCTCCACCATGTCGCCTAACGTCGGTGGGTTGGGCTTCGGACGCCTGATTTCCAGCAGACCGCTGGCGTCGTCGTTCTCCAGCACCGTACAGTTGCCAGCGGCCGACGGTGCGATGAAGTTGTGCAGCGTCAGCCTGCGCATGGCCTGCTGAAACTGCACGACGTTCGGGTTGTTGTTGAGGCCTCCCATGCGGCGGATCCTACCGAAGAGCAGCTCGACATGGTCTTGCGACATCTTGTATGACAGGATATAGCGGAACCCTTCCTCCAGCAGTAGCTCGCTGACGTCCATGACGGTCTGAGATGCCAGACAGAGACCCAGGATCGGTGTGAACCGGCGGGTCTGGATGATGGGCTCACCAGTCGTCGTCTGCAGCCGCATCAAAGTAGAGCTGAACTCAGCCAGGAATTCCCGTCGGAACCTAGAAAACATAATTATTTGCCTTGTAAGACATGTAAAATTTGAGCATCAACCATCAATGTCCGTCAAAGTTAATAATTTAAAATTATAATTGACAATAGCCCCGTAATGTTTAACACTATTTATTTGCAATTCATGTATATTTATTTAATTTTAGTCAGTAAAATT